>OU744732.1:19458412-19623412 GCA_916613615.1 Steromphala cineraria | reverse complement strand
GATATAAGACAACCATAATTAATTAATTTGCTTAAAATCTTCATGGCAACTAGCTGCAAAAACCCAATCACATTAAACATCATGTTAAATTTTAAACAATGGTATCTCCCTTAAATTCCTTTAAATTCCACACATTAGGGGTCAACCAGAGTTCAGATATGCCTGTAGAGTCCACAATGCTATTCTAATACACATCCTGATACAGGCTGCTAGCATCACAGTGTCAGCTGCTAGTCTGTTGCATAATCAACCTGACCCAATTGATATTGCAGAGCAATATGCTATATGGCCATGTGTATGCAATAAGAGTTATGGAAATTAGACTTGTAATCTCATGACAGTGATATGTTCTTTCTAAGAATAACAACTTACACAAAAGTTGTCATCAATAAGTTTTGTGTTTAGCAATCTTCATGATAAGTTGATGTGGAAAGAGTTATTTTGTATCAGGTTCCATTTCCTGTGTTAACTCATATTTGTACCATTTCTATATCTAACAGAAGTTCTTCTTGACACAAAATCAATTTAGGACATAAGCTAACTATGTTTTGTGAAATTATATATATTTTTCACAACAATGCATGTTCTCTCCCGTCAAGTTTTTAAATACCACACATAAGGGCTTAGCCAGAGTTCAGGTTTACATGCTCAGCACACTATTCTTCTCCAAATACACAAAGCCAAATCCACAAATTGCTACAATCTCCTTAAGGATCTGGGGCTAGCAGCCCTGCCTGCTTGTATGTTGCTTAGTTATCTTTACTTAATTGATAAATACAACATAATGATGTATGGCAATTATTATGTCTAAGCAATGGACTTTATGGAAAGTATATAAATTGACTTTATGAAAAGTATACTTGTATTCTATTAATAATAATACTTTTTACAAATAACAATTTAAACAAGTCAAGAATCAGCTTTTGTGTACAACAATCTGCAAGATGAGTTAATATTAATAAGTCAAGAATCTGCTTTTATGTACAGTAATCTACATAAGCTATTGTAGAAAGAGGTAATTTGTATCAGGTTCCAGTTCCAATATCATATGTTTTATGAAAACCTGTAAAACTAAATGATAATTGTATCATGCTGAAGGGGCTCTGGGAACAACATGTCAACATAGAAGTCATTATTTTTCAATTAGATTTCAGGCCAAGTAATTCTTCTACTAAATCAATTAAGATATCATTCTGAAAAGTGAGTATTTTTTTATATAGTGATTCCTGACAAAGACGCATTCATTTTATTATCAAGAATCCAAGATGGTCAATATGTCATTTATATTGAATTTTCAATTGGATTTCATAAAATTCATTGAAAAGAATACATTTACTGGTCAATCAAATGAATGTGTTTATATTTGTATTGATGCACTTGTTGTAATATTTATCAACACTATAAATACAGTTACAAATTTTTTTATGAATCATCTTTATCTGCGAACAGCCTGAACCATGAGTGTTTTAATAAATCCTTTTAAATAAAACACATAATGATATCAGTGGGTTACATAATTCCTGACACTTCATAAAAGGCCAAATAACATAGCCAGTGAGGGATCTGATTACGATCTGAATGATGATTATCTAGATAATTATTATGATCATTCAATTCAAACAAATCCTTTTCAAAAGCATTTAAAATGATTAAATTTGTTCACTCTCAACACTAACTGTTGTTTCCATGCAATTATTATTAAAATACTTCAATAAACATATTACTGAGTTGACCTCCAGATTATTTCTATAGCAAACCTCTCTTCTACCCCTTTCCTCTCCTGTCCTTCCATTGCAAACCTCTCTTCTACCCCCACCCCTTTTATCCCCCCTTCCCCTCCTCCCCTTTCCTCTCATGTCCTTCCATTGCAAACCTCTGTTCTATCCCTCCTTTCCCCTCCTATCCTCCAGCCCCTCTCCTGCAACTCCCCTCTTAATATCTGTATTGCATACTGAATTAAGGGGAAGACACTCACATTATGGAATAACAGTAACTTACATAATAGGATAAGTTACATAAGCTACATGCAGGTGCAAGAGGTCATCACAGGTCATCATATCTAGTAATTAGCATAAACCCCCATGTGGCTAGCCTATTCTGACCAATCAGATTGCACTAACATATGTCAAGATTTAAGATATTCAGAAATCTTCAGTTAGATTCACATGAGACATTGACCTGGACAGTTTACTTTGGCAATTGGACTTATCACTAGCTGAATTTGTGATTTGTGTCAGAGGGATATATTCCAAATGTTTATGTGCATCTTTTTTTAGTTCTTTGGAAGTTGAGAGTGTGACTAATCTAACATTGGATTAACCAGTTTGTTGACTGTTGTGATTGTGTTTGAAAACTTTGGTCAGAGTACTGTACAAGTACTTTTAAGAAAGAATTCTTGAGATTTTCGGGACTATTTCTTGACTTCAAGAGTCACAAAACCTGTTATTATTGATTGACATTTAAATGAATACTCCTAAACCAATCAAGATAATGAAATTAATATGGATGCCCACATATAAGTAACATTTTGAAGATTAAAAAATACAAGATGGTCACCAATTCAGCCATAGATATACAAAAAAGTTATACAAAAACCTACTGCTTGTTAACAAATCATGATTTAATAACATTCTTGTATTAATGTTTGTTCGTGCTCTAATTTTTTCCAACAGAAGACTAGCATTTTAAAAGATACAAAAATCATGATGGCAGCCATAATCAATTATCATATAAAATATGGTTACACAATTAAACTATATTACCACATCATTCTTTTTAAGGTGAGCTTCTGTACCCTCGGTACTTTTATTCTAGTTTACTGATTATACCCCCGCTACGACGTAGTCGGGGGTATATAGCGCTCCGCGTGTCCGTGCGTCCGTCCGTGCGTCCGTCCGTCCGAAATCGTTTCCGGAGCATTACTCAAAAACTATTCCACTTAGAAACTTAAAATTTGGTATGGAAGTAGCCTATATGGTGCTGTGGTGCCTTTTAGGGGTTTCAGCTCAATGGTCCAAATAATTTTTGAAATTTTGACCAAAAACGGTCCGATTTTTGGACTTTGTCTCGTTTCCGGAGCATAACTGAAAAACTATACCACTTAGAAACTTCAAATTTGGTATGGAAGTAGCCTATAAGGTGCTGTGGTGCCTTTTAGGGGTTTCAGCTCAATGGTCCAAATAATTTTTGAAATTTTGACCAAAAACGGTCCGATTTTTGGACTTTGTCTCGTTTCCGGAGCATAACTGAAAATCTATACCACTTAGAAACTTCAAATTTGGTATGGAAGTAGCCTATATGGTGCTGTGGTGCCTTTTAGGGATTTCAGCTCAATGGTCCAAATAATTTTTGAAATTTTGACCAAAAACGGTCCGATTTTTGGACTTTGTCTCGTTTCCGGAGCATAACTGAAAAACTATACCACTTAGAAACTTCAAATTTGGTATGGAAGTAGCCTATATGGTGCTGTTGTGCCTTTTAGGGGTTTCAACTCAATGGTCCAAATAATTTTTGAAATTTTGACCAAAAACGGTCAAAAATTTTTACTTTGTCTTGTTTCCGGAGCATATATAAATACCAAATGACTTGCACACTTCAACCCAGACTCCGTATATCCATAAATCTCACCTTACGGACAAAGATTTTTCAAACAATGTGTCTATATTTCTTAAGAAAAATGACCCAGTTAACCGGACGATTTGCTATCCGGATGATTTTCACCTGTAACCAAAACAAGGTTCGACTGTATAGTGCTGTTGTGCCCTTTAGGGGTAATCCCAGGGTTCCCAGAATTTTATTCAAAAACTACATGGCCGGGGATGTTTTGAAGTGAAATAGTTTTTAGGGTTGCAAGATCTTTGTGTTCTAAGTCATAATCATAAATTTTCAAATTAATGTTACGTGAAGGCGGTCAAACTCAAGCGGGGGTATGTGAGCCGCGCTCACTTTTGCCTTGTTATTATCTGGCATGCAAGATAATTAATTAACCTATCAAAATGTTTAAGAATTTGAGAATATTTTCGGAAAGTAATAAGACAGGTGAAATTGATTTAAGTGCTGATCTTAGGACTAATATTAATTTGATTAATCCAGGAAACCACATGCAGTGAAACATTTGCAGAAAATCAGTATTTTAAAGATAAAATCTAAAAAAGTTACCATGTTTTTAGGAATCTCTTTCTGATTGTACCCTATCCTGGTTATCAAGATCTCATCATTCACACATTCTTAAAGTGAAATGAAAGTGAAATCAATAAAATGATTTCTTTCTAATCCCTACACACTTGTAAAGCTTTCAAACTTAATTACGGTATAAAAGTGTTGAATCCATTAAGGCGTTTTATTTTCACAGCAGAATTTCACGGAATCTGCTAAAATCAATTTTAAATCTCTCATCACAGACAATACGAGGCAGGTAGAATACTGTTGACAGATATATGTCTGAATTTGATAAAAATATGTAGGTAACATTTTTTACTGATCAACTGTAGCCTCTGATAAACTCTGGTGAATATGAATAAAATGTGATAACATAGGTTCCGCTGAGTGCAGTTCATTTAATTTTCATTCTTTTATGTGATTCCTAAATGTATGTGTACACTGCACACACCTATTTATATAAAAATGTTCAAAATATACAAAAATTTCATCAAATGACAGCAATGACTGTTGAGGGTTGAATGCACATGTCAAATGCCCCATCCATTGTCATTGTATAGGTTTTAAAATATGTTTTGTCAATTACATGGAAACTTCAAATTTCTGCTGTGCATTATTTCATAGATGCATCTCTGTATTCCTCCATACAATGGGAAGTTGAAATTGTATATGTCAGTCTTATTCCGAGAATTGTATATTCTTAGATTTGAAAAATTGCAGCTTTATACATAATTCACTTTGTCCAAATACATTTATACAAACCCATGTACGGTGCTGGAGGATGTTTGTAAAGTGCTAATTATGTATCTACAGTTGCTCTGTTTGCAATATACGTGGTCTGATAGCTGTATCTCAGATTCCTGGGTCTCATGCACATGCAGAGCTCTATGGTAACCTTTCTTTATGGGGTAACTGTAGTTTTGATTGTAAATGTTTAAAGGTTAATACCTTTTTTGACAATGATAACATTTCCTTCTATCATAATGGAGTTTGAATGTGTAACAACCTATAGCCTTTTAGTGATCGATTTCAAATATTATCCAGAGAGTCGCAAAAACGTTTAACACTTCTGATGACCCTTTTTTTGTTTGCAAGCTTTAGAAAGATAGTTTGAAAGTTTAAATGTTATATTTCAATTGAACTCTGATTGTAAAAAATGATTGCGAAATGTCATTTTTTTCAGTGTGATTTGTTTCTTTCAGTCAATACTTTTCACCTCATCAACTCAACTTTATTCAAAACATTGAGTTTATTTCAAGACATAATTGCATAAAAATTTATGACAGTTCAAGACATTTAGTTTTAATATTGAATAGTTTTACAATTTAAAAAAATGTTTCTGTCTTCATCTGTCAATATGTAATGATTTGAACTATAAAAAATAATATTTCAAGGAAAGTGTCAACAGCAAGGTTTGTTGGTCCTGTCACCTTGATTTGATTGAGAGAGCTTCTTTCATTGATTTTAAACATTTTGTAACTTTGTTTTAGACATTTCACCTCTGCTGTAGCTTGTCAGGTGACCTGCTGTCATTTATCAAAAAGAAATGTCACTGTTTGTGTGAATCTTCTTGTTGTCTTAAAAATGACATATATATTTATATATATTTTTATATCAAAGTCTATTTCTTAAAACAAACAATCAATATTTCAGCAAATCATCACTTGAAACTGAAGAATAAACACAAAACAAATATCTACAGCTCTAGACCTAAAAACCGTCATCAAAATAGTTATCTAATGATATTATTTCAACCTAAAGTCATACATGATCTTCAGCAAACAATTTCTTGTCCTATTAAAAAAGCAAGAAATGATTTTGGCATCAAATCAACGTTTTTCAAACTTCAAACTTTATATAACCCCAGCCATGTTTTCAGAAGTGTTTTTACTTTGTCATTAGAGCAACTTGTCTCAAACATCAAACTTTTATCACCAATCTTTTACTTCTTTATATCTCCAATAAGCAATCTTTGGAACATATTTTGATCCCTGCATTGAACTTTAAATCTACTTTATACTACCACACATATATTTATGTTTGCATTGTCGTTGTATAGGCATCAGTCTAACTTATTTAGACAAATTATTTTAAGATTACCTTTGTGATTACATTTTCTGCCTCCACTGAAGCTTGTTGACACATGTTAACAGGAATGAATTAAAGGTAAGTCCGTGAGAGGTTTTTATGTAGTCAGATGATTGATAGGGAACGTATCAGTTTAAGAATCAATGTGAATGAGTGTTGGATGTTATGGAGTACAATTCCATAATAAATTTTATTACTCGCCCATGTAAGATACCACAGTGTAATATTTATACGGCAATATCAAACTAGTGTAAAACCACAATGCAAGTATGACGTCACAGTATCGTGTTGGTATGACGTCACAATGTAAGCGCGCCGTCACAATGACTGCCAAGTCGCTGAAGTGCTACTGTCAGCCCTCTTTCGGCAAGTTTGTATAAATTTTAGGTCAAATAATAAACAGAATACTTAACTTCTTTCCATTAAAGACTATTTCTTTTAAACTCGTGAATGATTTGGTATCAAACTCGCTTTCACTATAGTTTTGTACAAAATCATTAATTCATTTAATAAAAATAGTATTAAATGAAAGGTCATTTAGTATCCTCTATATCTTTCCCTTCTCTGTGGAACTGTTATCATGTTTGAAAAACTTCTAGTGGCTTAAATTATTTAATTATTTTTGCATGATTTTGATTTTGGATTTTATAGAAAATTCGAAACATTTATTCCTTGTTGTTTAAATGGTTAGAGTAGTACAGGATTTCTTGATTTAAACAATAAAAACATTTTCAGATAAAATATTTGGTTTTAGTTATTTTAGAAATTAATTCTCAAATTCCAAAGTTACAAGCTACTGATTGCTTTTACTGACAGGATGGATAAACCTCCTTCTGTGTGACACATTTAAGATTAAATTAAATTAAAATCAATAAAAATATTTCCTTTCAAATCATCAATTCTTGTGATGCTATCAACTTGATTGGAAATCCATGCTGTCATTTTTTGTAAAGTTTAGTTTTAGGGTCATTAAAAGAAAAATTGTTACTGGCAATTTCTCAAAAACAAATGTTTTCGAATCCTAATAGTGTTTGAAATAATTTTTCTATTTGTGAGTATTATCCTTTGTATACCTATATATTCAACCAATAACTTATTAAAGTTTGGTAGGTTATAATGTATTTAAGTCCTAGCTGTTAATGATTTTTCGAAATCGTTGTTTTTGTTTCGATGGAAACACCAAAATACCACAATATCAACTGTCTAAAGGTTTTCATTTAAAAAATATCTTTTTTTTATTACCGTCTTTATGAATATGAAAAACTATTCATTTTTAAGTGATCTTTTTAACCAAGTTTGCTATATTTGTTTGTTTGTCAGTTGATTTTAAAAAAAATTCTTTACAATCGATAAAAACCCAAGTGGAAATATCAGACAAGATGATTCCCCTTTTCTTCCTTCAATACCTGATAGCCTGTCTCATTTTCTATCAGTAGGCTTTATTTGAATCCTTTGATGACAGATAAATACCTATGACACATACACAGCTTTATTGTTCCTGTCAGAATTATCTATGTAAGTTGTCTACTGGTTCGGAATGAAAGATGACTATTTCCTCTTTCCTTATAGTATACATTATCTGCTTATTTTTTTCTTTTTGAGAATTATTGTATTTGTTCATTTGTCAGAATTACTTGACTTTGACATATCCAACTGTTATGAGATTCTTTTGTGCCAGGGAGAAATGTCTAATCAGAACCTCTGAGGATAAATCAAACAATTGATCAAACTATTTATTGTACTTTTCTTGTGAAAAACATCTGGGAAATAGAAATCTGAGTAAAGATTTTGGCAATGTATACAGAGGACATCAAAAAGATTTTGAAAATCTTGAAAAGAAGGTTGTTTAGATATAGAACTGATATTACAGAGTCAGCACAAATTCCAGAAGTCTGAGTAAACATAGATTTTAGAACTGGAGTTGTGGATTTATTTCCTTAAGCCAGGTCATAAAACATCTTTTAATGAATCATATGTTAAAGCTAAAATATATGAAATAGATTAAGTGGTTGTAGGTCACATGATAATCATCCTAGAAGATGCAAATATGTTTGAATAAACCACTTTCCAATTTTGTTAAATTCACTGCATGTTTTTTGTAAGAGTTTATTGCATAATTTCAGTTGGATGAATCCACAGAGAGAGATAAGGAGACTATAAAATATCATAATGAAGTAAGATTGAACATAAAGGATCTTCCTGTTCATGAAGCAGGGGCAATTTGGAACTTGGAAAGAGGTTATACATTTTGGCGCCCTCAGTTAGAAGACAGCTTATCGATAAATATAGCTAGAATTTGAAAACTGGAGAGCTTTTGCAATGTTTTACCACAAGAAGAAGATTTCAAATCATTGAAGAGTCTCACTTCAGCATGCAGTTTATATATGATTTGTGACTCCAGGGTTTTGTCTGAATGATTAAGGTTTCATGATTTCATGATACCAAGCAACATTTTTTCATTAGCTCCTTAGATTATTCCATTTGCTGCTTGAAGGTTTCACCACAGTGCATAGACACAATAGTGTTGCAGAGTTTTTCCCTGCAAAGATACGAGCAGCTGTGATATAAGCGAAATTAGCTGCAATAAACCCCATATTAACCTGAAATATACACATAATTATACTGGTTGTCATGCATAAATTTTTGCTTGAGAAATTTTTGTAGATATAAGCAAATTGAAGGAAGAAAAAGTTTTACGCAGACACGCGCTGCTTCGGGGAAATCACTAATGCTCAAGTGAGTTTCCACTTACTTGTGAGATTAGAGAGTATTCTAAAAAGGGGGTATAAAATGTCAAATAAAAGCCTTATTGAGATGCATATTGTCTCGATTATTTGCTGATTGCATTCCAATAGATAATGTTAATGGAGATAATCATCTGTTATTATAAAATTGAATGCATTACATAACCTCTTTAACACTTTAAGAACAGTTGTTGGAATGTTATTTTTCTAATGTCTAAAGCTTATGTGAACTTACTCTGAGTATTTTTGCATGTGTATTGTAGATTTATGCATATTAAAGTTTCATCCATAGATAATCAATGTAGAAAGATTATGCAAAGGACTACAGAGACAAAGTTTCTATTTTTCACTATTAGTTTTATATAACACATTTAATCGATATCAAGGACTTATTTCAATATGTAGGATGAAGTGTTTCACAATCTCCTTTGTTTTTCAAACTTCCGTGACATTTAGCTGAATCTGTTTTTAAGTCATCAAATGAGAGTGTCCTCTTTTGCATCAAAGATGTCGAATGTTTCTGATATGACTAATAACTCGGCCAAGATTTATGTTTTGAAATGTCAAGCTAGGCTTACAAATGAAACTGTTTGAAAGTGAATATTTTAGACTTTGGTACATATTCTTGACATTGTAAGCTCTTATTTGTGTTGTGTGCCTTACATTTAAATCTGGGGTCCATATTCTAATTACTGGACATAAATGTAGAGGGTTTTATTCTGACGTCCATATTGTAGGTAATGGATGTGAATGCAGTGGGCTCAATTCTGAAGACTTAATTTACCTTTCATGCATGGCAGTCTGACTGGATACCTTGTGTTTTATTCTGGAGTTGACATGCAAGATTGAATTGTGCAGTTCACATGCAAGATTGAATTCTGGAGTTCACGTGCAAGAGTGAATTCTGGAGTTCACATGCAAGAGTGAAGAATCTGAAGTTGATACCAAAGATTGAAATCTGATCATACTTAAATTCTGGATAAATCACGGGAAAATAGAAAACTGAATTTCACACCTTGCATTATATTCTGGAGTTGACACTCGAGACTGAATTCTGGAGTTGACACCTGTGATTGGAATCTGGACACTTGAGACTGAATTCTGGAGTTCACATGCAAGATTGAATTCTGAAGTTCACTTACAGGATTGAATTTTGAAGTTCACATGTACAGTATTGAATTCTGTATTTGACATTGAGGATTAAATTCTGGAGTTCACCGGGATCACTTGCAAGATTGAATTCTGAAGTTCACATGCAAGATTGAAATCTGGAGTTGATACCAAAGATTTAAATCTGACCATACTTAAATTCTTAATCAATTTATGGAATAATAGAAAACTGAAGTTCACACCTTGCATTATATTCTGGAGTTGACACTCAAGACGGAATTCTGGAGTTCATGCTGAATGTTAAGTGCTGGGGTTCACTCAAGACAAATCAGGTTGGATGCCAAAAATATAATTCTGAAAGATTTGGATCTCTTACCTAAGGCCAACTTTATTAAATTGAAAACAAGGTTGTAAAAACACAAGCCAGTGTCTCTGTATTCTAACTCAACTAAGCTTGAAATCTTTTTGTTTTTTATCTGTATGTGAAAATAGTTCAATCTGTTCAAATCGAGCAAACATCAGATTCTGTGAATATTGTGGGATTGACAGATGACAAAATAGAAAAAGGGTGGAGGTGTCTTAATTCTTGGGAATTTTTCCATTTCTGTTAGTTGAGTAAAGGCTTGAAATATTGATATTGTCTTAGAATTTGGTACATTGGTCGGTGTTGCCAAAGAAAAGAGATTTGTGTCAAGAAAGGCATCAGAAGATTTGAATATTGAAGCTACTGGTTGTCTTTGTAATCTAAAAACATCGGTTTCCATGGATTTGAAGTGCGGGTTTACAAGGTGATCGAATGACAGATTTGTGACAAGGGAAGAATGAAGTGATCATGTAAGGAAAACATCTCTTCTTTTAATTGTGTCAGAGTTTACTGTATGTTTATGAGACATAAGAAGAGACATGTAGCACGTGAAGATTGTATCATTTCTGTTTTCATTGTTGAGTGGAGGTAGATGTCTTGATTTGCTGTGACATTGCCATGTGTCAAATATAGAATTCATTTTGAAGAGACACCTCCTTTTAATTGTGTCAGAGTTTGCTGTATGTTTATGAGACATAAGAAGAGACATGTAGCACGTGAAGATTGTATCATTTCCGTTTTCATTGTTGAGGTAGCTGTCTTGATTTGCTGTGACATTGCCATGTGTCAAATATAGAGTTCGTTTTGAAGAGACACCTCCTTTTAATTGTGTCAGAGTTTGCTGTATGTGTATGAGACATGTGAGGAATGTAAGATTTAGTAGAAGAAACATTGATGTCATTTTTGTTTTTGATTGTTGAGTTGAAGTGGCCATCTTAATTTGCTGTGACTTTGCCATGTGTCTTCTCCGATGTAGAATCTGTTTTGACAAAGGAAGACATATCATAATACATGTACTCCGGAAAGCAGTATCAAGGGATAGCAATGGATACCAAAACATACTAAGGCATTTCTGGGCATACAAGCTCATAATAAGTCATATCACAACATACCAGCTAGTATGTCAAAGCATCAAGACATTAGGTGACATAACAAGACATATAGTGAGTATATATATGTTTTATAAAACATGATGAATACCACTGACATAATGAATACCAAGGAATATCACAAATACCAAGGAATATCACAAATACCAAAGAAGTTAAGTATATCCTGAATAATACCAAGGAATATCTGGAATACCAAGGAATATCAAGGAGTATCAAGGAATATCCCAAATATCAAATAATGTCAAGTCTTTTAACTAAGGTACATCATGACATCAGGACTTTTGTCAAGATATGTCAAGTACATGTTTGTTATAATTGCCGAATTGTTATCTGATTTCATGCGAACGTATCTGAATTCTTAATCTTTTTTTTTTATGAAGAAAGTGTACTTAAGGAGAGGCCATATCTTTCCATTTTGACAATGTTGAAATTAGATTGTGAAATTTGAGGAGAAACATCAATTCTATTAGACTCAACATAACAGAGACATCACTTTTTATTTTGTTCTTGAAAATCTGGCTGCTTTATTTGTTTGATGGGAAATCTTATCCAAATTTCAAATGTTATCAAGCATGTTATCAAGCAATTGAGATAAGCCAGCAATGTCAATATTGCCACAAACCATCTCTTTTGCTACCACAGAATTGTCAAATTGACTGTAAACCATAATTCTGTACATGTTTTGTTGAAAGAGAATTACCCAATTGACTGTAAATGGATGGTTGATCAATAACTAAATATGGAATATCTAATCTCATTTTATTTCTTTTTGAAAGTTTAAATCTGACAACTTGCTGGAGGACATTTTGGTTTATGTATCAACACCATATAGTGGATGATTAATCATAGGGAATTTAACATGCTATGAATTTGATTTGATAACTTGACCGATGGCATTTTAGTTCATAGAGCGACACTCCTAAGTTTCAATGGATGATACCTGTTGAAGACAGCCATATTGGATTCAAGTGAAATGTCCAAATATTGAAGAGTTAATGTGCAAGAAAGGCAGTTGGTGACAATTTTCACAATAAGAATTAAATAGTTCGGATCAGAACCTTTGGATCTTTGGATGTTTGGATTACTTTCGTTATACAACAGTCCGAGTTTGAATTCTCATCAGATATGAACTTCTTGGAGCTGAGTTAAAGATTTTTACTGCTCAACGACGGAATCACTCCGAGGTCTAAGTTTAAATCCTCAGCTGGAGTCAGAAAAGAAGTTAAATAATCAAATGTCTGGAGTTTGAATCCAAGATTCTGACATGACATTTTCTTGGAGCTGAGAAGTTTAGATTATTTTCTGTGACCTTTGTCCTCTGCTATATGCTGTACATGAATTTTGCTCCTCTTCCTTCTTTTAATTCAAAATGGAGAACCAAATGTCAGTTTGGTCAACAAGAACTGAAGAACAGGAAAACAGGTCAGTTTTGTTCCTTTTTATGGAATTTCTTTATTTGATACACTTTGCTTTCACAATAAGAATCTCTTGATCTTTTTTTATTTTAAATTTTTATCACTTTGGTTATTATTGTTTCATGATAGGTTTCAATGTTAAAAAATCTTCTGTTTTGAAAGTGAAGGTGGAAGCAATTCTTACAATAAACTAAAATAACAAACAAGTAACTTTGATATGTGTGTTTGTGTTGGGAAAATAAATATTGTTCAGCTTCTATTACATTTCAAGATTTATATTCTTCACCTCAGTAATTAGGATTCCTTCAAAACTTTTTAATTTAATTTCTTATCTCTTTTCCAATGCAAGTTACAAGCTCTAAAACAGGTTTGAAGAATGTCATCAAAAGTTTCTTTATAAACCTTTTTCATTTCTTATAACAGATATGGACGGGGATTTTTGGTTTTTGAAATAGTTGTACAAAAGTTTTCAAGCTAATGATGAATTATATTGATGTGAACTATTTATACTTATTGATATATAATAACTGTTTGTCCATTTGTGTATGAAGTGATATAAAACAATCTTGATAGAACCATCCCTACAAACTGTATGTGTTAAATGTGTTCTTCAGAAAAGTTTCCATTGCTGTTTAAAAAGTATTAAGTGTTTTACCTTAATTCTCTCAACCACATTCTTGGTTTGTGTTTCATCACTTCTTTCATTTACTGTTTCCCAATTTTGATTGTAGCCAATTTTGAGCCAGTGTAATTTCCACTTCTTTGAAATATCTTTAGAAACCTTTTGGAAATCTCTGCATAGTTTTTTTTAACATCCCCAACTTTGATACGAGAGTAAACAGTGAAATGTTTGACTTTAGATTGTCTTGTTTGATGATTCCGAATCTATTGAATTGCTCGTGTGGAGACATAAATGGTTAGAAAAAACAACCTTGCCGCCAAATGGAACTGTATATTGCTCAAGAAGATATTACCATGGACACCAGATGAAAGGAGAATTCTTCCATGGCAATAACATTGACTGAATTCTTAACTCTGCCTTTACAGAATTGCTACAAGATTAGGTAATTTCTACAGTGGGTGATGTTTTATTTTGTGGGATGCATCTTATTGGTTGCAAGGTATAAATACAAGATAAATTGAATTCTTTAATTCTGTATTTTCACTATTGCTCCAGGATTAGGTAATTTCTACAGCTTTTATTTTGTGGGATGCATTATATAGGCATCTTATTGGTTGCAGAGTATCCTTGAACAGGACTAAATACAAGATAAATTTAACTCTTTAATTCTGTCTTTTCACAATTGCTACAACATTAGATAATTTTCACCAAGGTTGTTGATTTAGTTGGTTGGTACTATATGCTAGAACCATGCTGCTTGTTGTTAGATATTCCTTTTTCAAGATAAGGAACAAATACATCTCCCATCTTGATCTGTGACCATCTTGATTGGATGATTTAGTTGGTTGGTACTATATATGCTAGAACCATGCTGCTTGTTGTTAGATATTTCTTCAATATAAGGAACAAATACACCTCCAACTGGATCTGTGACTGGCCATCTTGATTGGTTGAATTCTTTGATTGCTTCAAACAGGATGCAATTTTACCAATAAGTTCAAATGTTGCAAGTTTGAAAGTTTCTAGTGATAAATCTTAATTATCTTATTTAAAAACTTATCACAAATATAAAGGATTCCACCTGAAATTCTCCTCCCTTTTAAACCAAATTTCCATAAAATTTATGAAAAAGGAATTGTACTTACCTTTTCTAGTTTACTGATAATTATACCTGGCATGCAGGATAACAGAATTGATAAAAATTCGAGAATATTTCATGAAAGTGACAAAAGGGTTTTTAAGTGGATTCAAGTACTTATCTAAGGGCTAGTATTAATTTGATTCATTCAGGAAACCACATGCATTGAGACAGTTGCAGAAAATCAGTATTTTAAAGTTAAAATCTAAAAAAAGTTAGGATGTTTTAGGAATCTCTTTTTGATTGTACCCTATCCTGGAAACCACATGCTGTGAGACAGTTGAAGAAAATCAGTATTGTAATGATAAAATCTAAAAAAGAAACCATGTTTTTAGGAATCTCTTTCTGATTGTACCCTATCCTGGTTATCAAGATCTCATGGTTCACACATTCTTAAAGTGAAATGAAAGTGAAATCAATAAAATGATTTCGTTCAAATCCCATAATACTTGTAAAGCTTTCAAAATTAATTACGCTTTAAAAGTGTTGAATCCATTAAGGAGTTTTATTTTCACAGCAGAGTTAGATGGAATCTGCTAAAATCAATTTTAAATCTCTCATCACAGACAATATGAGGCAGGTAGAATACTGTTGACAGAAATATGAGAATTTGAGAAAAATATGCAGGTAACATTTTTTACTGATCAACTGTAGCATCTGATAATCTCTGGTGAATATGAATAAAATGTGATAACAAACGTTCCGCTGAGTGCAGTTAATTTAATTTTCATTTTTTTATGTGATTCTTACATCTATATGTATGTTACACACACCTATTTATATAAAAATGTTCAAGATATACAAAATTTCATCAAATGACAGCAATGACTGTTGAGGGTTGTTTCCTCTAACTCTAATTTTTATGAGGAGTTAAAATTGTATATGTCAGTCTCATTTTGAGAAGTGCATATTTCTAGATTTGAACAATTATCTTAAATATGCAGTGATATATGCATAATTCACTTTTACTAATTACAAATACAATAATTTATACACATCACTGAAGGATGTTAATGAAGTGCTAATTATGCGGCTTCAGTTGCTTTTTTGTGCAATATACATTGTCTGGTAGCTGTATCTCAGATTCCTGGGTCTCAGGCACAGAGCTCTACGGTAACCTTTCTTTTTGGGGTAACTGTAGGTCAATTGTAAATGTTTAAAGGTTAATACCTTTTCTGACAATGATATAATCTCCTTCTATCATAATGGAGTTTGAATGTGTAACAACCTACGGCCTTTTAGTCATCGATTTCAAATATTATCCAGAGTCGCAAAAACGTTTAACACTTCTGATGACCATTTTTTTGTATGCATCCTTTTGAAATACTGTTAAGTTAGTTTGAAAGTTTAAATGTTATATTTCAAAAGAACTCTGATTGTAAAAAATGATGGGAAAATGTCAGTTTTTTCTGTGTGATTTGTTTCTTTCTGTCAATCAACTCAACTTCATTCAACACATTGTGTTTATTTCAAGTGTAATTGCATCAAAGTTAATGACTGTTCAACACATTTAGTTTTAATATTGAATATTTTTACAATTCTAGGAAATGTTTCTGTCCTCATCTGTCAAAATGTCTTTATTTAAATTGTAAAAAATAATATTTCAAGGAAATTGTCAATAGCAAGGTTTGATGGTTCTGTCCCCTTGATTCAACTAAGAGAGCCTCTTCCATTGATTTCAAAGCTTTTGTAACTTTATTTTAGAGATTTCACCTCGGCTGTTGCTTGTTAGGTGACTGGCTGTCATTTATCAAAAAGATATTTCACTGTTTGTGTGAACTTTTGTTGTCTTAAAAATGATATTTATTTATAAATCTAAGTTCTATTTCTTAAGATAAACAATCAATGTTTCAGCAAATCATCACCTTCGGCCTCATGCTTTAACTATAATAGTTCAGGGCAAAACTATACTTTATTGCAAAACACATGATGGTTAGGGCTACTTTATTTCTTAAGTAATTATGCAATGACATTATTTGAACCTAGAGTCTTATATGATCTTCAGCAAACAATTTATTTCTCCTTTATTGAAGCAAGTAATGGTTTTGGCATCAAATCAGCTTTTTTCACACTTTAAACTTTATATAACCTCTGCCATGTTTTCAGAAGTGTTTTCACTTTGTCATTAGAGCAACTTGTCTGAAATATCAAACTTTTATCCCCAATCTTTTACTACTTTTTATCTCCAATAAGCGATCTGATGTATTGATCCCTGCATGGAACTTTAAATCTACTTTTTACTACCACACATATATTTATGTTTGCATTGTCATTGTTTAGGCATCAGTCTAACTTATTTAGACAAATTATTCTAAGATTACCTTTGTGATTACATTTTCTGCCTCCACTGAAGCTTGTTGACACATGTTAACAGGGTTGAATTAAAGGTAAGTCCATGAGGGTTTTTTATGTAGTCAGATGATTGATAGGAAATGTATCAGTTTAAGAATCAATGTGAATAAGTGTTGGATGTTATGGAGTACAATTCCATATTAAATTTTATTACTCGCCCATGTAAGATACCACAGTGTAATATTTATACGGCAATATCAAACTAGTGTAAAACCACAATGCAAGTATGACATCACAGTATCGTGTTGGTATGACGTCACAATGTAAGCCCGCCGTCACAATGACTGCCAAATCGCTGAAGTGCTACTTTTAGCCCTCTTTCGGCAAGTTTGTATAAATTTTAGGGCAAATAATAAACAGAATACTTAACTTCTTTCCATTAACGACTATTTCTTTAAAACTCGTGAATGATTTGTATCAAACTCGCTTTCACTAGTTTTGTATAAAATCGTTAATTCATTTAATAAAAATAGTATTAAATGAAAGGTCGTTTAGTATCCTCTATATCTTTCCCTTCTCTGTGGAACTATTATCATGTTTGAAAAACTTTCAGTGGCTTTAATTATTTATTCTTGCATGTTTTGATTTTGGATTTTATAGAAAACTCGAAACATTTATTCCTTGTTGTTTAAATGGTTATAGTTGTACAGGATTTCTTGATTTAAACAATTAAAGCATTTTCAGATAAAAATATTTGGTTCTAGTTATTTTAGAAATTAATTCTCAAATTCCAAAGTTACAAGCTACTGATTGCTTTTACTGACAGGATGGATATAAACCTCCTTCTGTACATATTTAAAGAAACAAATTTCCTGGCAATTTCTCAAAAACAAATGTTTTCGAATCCTAATAGTGTTTGAAATAATTTTTCTATTTGTGAGTATTATCCTTTGTATACCTATATATTCAACCAATAACTTATCAAAGTTTGGTAGGTTATGATGAATGTATTTAAATCCTAGCTGTTAATGATTTTTGGAAATCGTTGTTTTTGTTTCAATGGAAACACCAAAAATACCACAATATGAACTGTCTAAAGGTTTTCATTTAAAAAATATCTTTTTTTTATTACCATCTTTATGAATATGAAAAACTATTCATTTTTAAATGATCTTCTTAACCCAGTAGATTTGTTATATTTGTTTGTTTGTCAGTTGATTTTAAAAAAATTTCTTTACAATCGATAAAAATCAGACAAGATGATTCCCCTTTTCTTCCTTCAAGACCTGAAAGCCTGTCTCATTTTCTATCAGTAGACTTTATTTGAATCCTTTGATGACAAGGAATTACCTATAACACATACAAGGCTTTATTGTACCTGTCAGAATTATTTATGTATGTTGTCTACTAGTTCTATTATCTTTCGGGATGAAAGAAGACTATTTCTTCTTTCCTTATCTAATTATCTGATTTAAGGCCTTTTGATATGTTTTTCTTTTTGATAATTATTAAATTTGTTATTTAGTCAAAATTACTCGACTTTGACCCATCAAACTTTTATGAGATTCTTTTGTCCAAGGGAGAAATGTCTAATCAGAACCACTGAAGATAAGTCAAACAATTGATGAAACTATGCTTATTGTACTTTTCTTGTAAACTGATAAATGTTTTCTTGTGAACTTTTAACAAACTTATATGAGATTATTTTTCTTAGAGAGAAATGTCTAATCAGAACCTCTGAGGATAAATCAAACAATTGATCAAATTTAAACTATTTATTGTACTTTTCTTGTGAAAAATATCTGGAAAATAGAATCTGAGGAAAGATTTTGGCAATGTATACACAGGACATAATATGATTTTGAATATCTTGGAAAGAAGGTTCTTCAGATTAGAACTGATATTATGGAGTCAGCACAAATTCCAGAAGTCTGAGTAAGATTTTACACATGAGTGAGAGAGTTGGGGTTTCAGCAATTTTTCAGCTTTTTAAAACGTTTTAGAATTGACGTTACAAACAAAGTTCCTTAAGCCAGGTCATGCAACTTCATTTAATGAATCATATGTTAAAGCAGATTAAGTGGTTGGAGTTCACAGGATAAAATCATCCTAAAAGATGCAAAAATGTTTGAATAAAACAGTTTCCAATTTTGTTAAATTCACCGCACCTTTTTGTAAGAGTTTGTTGCAGAATTTCAGTTGAATGAATCCACAGAGACATAAAGAGACTATAAAATATCATAATGAAGTAAGATGGAACATAAAGGATCTTCCTGTTCATGAAGCAAGGGCAATTTGGAACTTGGAAAGAGGTTATACATTTTGGCGCCGTCAGTTAGAAGACAGCTTGTCGATAAATATAGCTAGAATTTGAAAACTGAAGAGCTTTTGCTATCTTTTATGCGTTAAAGATTTCAAATCATTGAAGAGTCTCACTGCAGCAGTTTATATATGAATTGTGACTCCAGGGTTTTGTCTGATTAATTAAGGTCCATACATAGGTAACTTCATGATACCAAGCAACATCTTTACATAAGATATTAGATTATTCCATTTGCTGCTTGAAGGTTTCACCACAATGCATAGCCACAATCGTGTTGCAGAGTTTTTCCCTGCAAAGATACGAGCAGCCATGATATAAGCGAAATTAGCTGCAATAAACCCCATATTAACCTGAAATATACACATAATTAAACTGGTTGTCATGCATAAATTTTTGCTTGAGAAATTTTGGTAGATATAAGCAAGTTGAAGGAAGAACAAGTTTTACGCAGATACGCCCTGCTTTGAGGAAACCACTCATGCTCAAGTGAGTTTCCACTTACTTGTGAGATTAGGGGGTATTCTAACAAAGAGGTATAAAATGTCCAAAAAAAACTTATTGAGATGCATATTGTCTTGATTATATGCTGATTGCATTCCAATAGACAATGTTAAGGGAGATAATCAGCTGTTATTCTAAATATTCATGCTTTACATAACCTCTTTAACACTTTAAGAACAGTTGTTAGAATGTTATTTTTCTAATGTCTAAAGCTGAATTCTTATGTGAACCTACTCAGAATATTATTGCATGTTTATTGTAGATTTATGCATCTAAAAGTTTCATCCATAGATAATCAATATAGAAAGATTATGCAAAGGACTACAGAGACAAAGTTTCTATTTTTCTCCATTAGTTTTATAGAACACATTTAATCGATATCAAGGACTTATTTCAATATGTAGGATGAAGTGTTTCACAATCTCCTTTGTTTTTCAAACTTTCTTGACATTTAGATGAATCTGTTTTTAAGTCATCAAATGAGAGTGTCCTCTTTTGCATCAAAGATGTCGAATGTTTCAGATATGACTAATAACTCGGCCAAGATTTATGTTCTGATATGTCAAGCTAGGCTTACAAATGAAACTGTTAGAAAGTGAATATTTTAGACTTTGGTACATATTCCTGACATTGTAAGCTCTTATTTGTGTTATGTGCCTTACATTTAAATCTGGAGTTCATATTCTAGATACTGGACATGAATGAAGAGGATTTTATTCTGACGTCCGTATTGTAGATATTGGATGTGGATGCAGTGGGTTAAATTCTGAAGACTTAATTTACCTTTTATGCATGGCAGTCTGACTGGATATCATACGTTTTATTCTGGAGTTCACATTCAACATTGAATCCAGGAATGAATTCACATGCAAAATTGAATTCTGGAGTTTGCATGCAAGATTGAATTCTGGAGTTCACATGAAAGATTGAATTTTGGAGTTCACATGCAAGATTGAATTCTTGAATTCACATGCCAAATTTAATTCTGGAGTTTGCATGCAAGATTGAATTCTTGAGTTCACATGAAAGATTGAATTCTGGAGTTCACATGCAAAGATTGAATTCTGGAGTTCACATGCAAGATGAAATCTGGAGTTGATACCAAAGATTTAAATCTGACCATACTTAAATTCTGAATCAATTTATGGAAAAATAGAAAACTGAAGTTCACACCTTGCATTATATTCTGGAGTTGACACTCAAGACGGAATTCTGGAGTTCTTGCTGAATGTTAAGTGCTGGGGTTCATACAAGACATAGATGCCAACCTAATAGATACATAAGGCCAACTTTATTAAATTGAAAACAAGGTTGTAAAAACACAAGCCACATCTCTGTATTCTAACTCAACTAAGCTTGAAATCTTTTTGTATTTTATCTATATGAGGAAATAGTTTGATGGACAGCTTTCTTGAAGAAAACTTGTGTCAGAGTAAGGCTATATAACAGCATGGAATATTGAAAGTCACGCCTCTGTTCAAATCAGGCAAACATCAGATTCTGTGAATATTGTGGGATTGACAGATGACAAAATAGAAATAGTGTGGAGATGTCTTAATTCTTGAGAATTCTTCCATTTCTGTAAGTTGAGTAAAGGCTTGAAATATTGATATTGTCTTAGAATTTTGTACATTGGTCGGTGTTGCCAAAGAAAAGAGATTTGTGTCAAGAAAAGCATCAGAAGATTTGAATATGGAAGCTACTGGTTGTCTTTGTAATCTAAAAACATGGATATTGAGTGTGGGTTCACAAGGTGATCGAATGACAGATTTGTGACAAGGGAAGGATGAAATGATCAAGAAAGGAAAATATCTCTTCTTTTAATTGTGTCAGAGTTTGCTGTATGTGTATGAGACATGTGAGGAACATATAAGATTTAGAAGAAGAAACATTCATATCATTTTGGGTTTGATGGTTGAGTTGAGGAGGCCATCTTGATTTGCTGTGACAGTTCCATGTGTCTTTTTCGATGAAGAATTTTTTTTGACAAAGGAAGACAGCAAATCAGTTTCAAGGGCAACCAATGGATACCAAAACATACCAAGGCATTTTAGGCATACCAGCTCATGACAATGTTGAAATCTGATTGGGAAAGTTGAGGGGAACCATCAATTTTACGAGACTCAACATAACAGAGACATCACTTTTTGTTTTGATCTTGAAAATCTGGCTGTTTTATTTGTTTGATGTGAAATCTTATCAAAATTGACAGGCAATTCAAATGTTATCAAGATAAGCCGGCCATTTCGTCATTGCCACTGCAAGATAGGCAGTTTGTGACAATTTTCACAATAAGAAATTGTTTGGATCAGAACCTTTCATGGATCTTAGAATTGTTTGGATTACTTTATGTAACAATTCAGTTCTTCAAGGTATTCAGTAATCAGTACTCAGAGAGTGAATCCTAAAGAAGTCAGAGTTTGAATGCTCATCAGATATGAACTTTCTTGGAGCTGAGTTCAGATTTTTCACTACTCAGAGACAGAATCACTCGGAGGTCAAAGTTTAAATCCTCAGCTGGAGTCATCAAGAATCATTAAAAGGTCTGGAGTTTGAATCTAAATCTGATGTGAAATTTTCTTTGAGCTGAGAAAGTTTAGATTTATTTTCTGTGAACATCGTGCACTGCTACAAGCTGTGTATGAAGTTTTTTAAATCTCTTGAAAGGAATCATCATAATTATGATTTGCAATTAAAATATACAATATCAGATCTGTTTCTGTTGACTGCATTGGAATATTTTGCAAACTTATGGAGTGTAATAAGGGAATTACTCTTGAAAGTGGCCTAACCTTATTGGAATCTGAAACTTGAGAACTTCAGGAGTTGTGATATATTATTTCAATTCAAAATGGAGAACCAAATGTCAGTTTGGACAACAAGAACTGAAGAACAGGTAAACAGGTCCGTTTTGTTCTATGGAATTTCTTTATTTTGGACGCTTTGTTTTCAAACTAATTAAGGATCTCTTGATAGTTCTCTCATATTCATGCATCTGATAATTAATATATGCTCAGTAAAGGCTAATAAGCCAGGTTTTTAGGATGTCATCAAAGTTTTCTCCTTAATCTTTTATTTTTTCTTATAACAAATATTGACAGAGTTTTGAGTTTTTTAAATTGTTATACTAAAGTTTCATTATCTCATCAGAAAATGTTATTAAAAATAATTTCAAGCTAATTATGAATTCAATTGATGAGAACTTCGTACTGATATGATAACTGTCCGTTTGTCTATGAAGTGATACAAAACAATCTTGATAGAGCCATCCCTTCAAACTTTTCTGTTAAATCTGATCTTTAAGAGAAGTTTCCATAGCTTGTTTAAGTTTATTTGTTTTACTCCAATTTCTCACAACCTCATTCTTGATTTGTGTTTCATCACTTCTTTCATTTATTGTTTCCCAATTTTGTTTGTAGCCAATTTTGAGCCAGTGTAATTTCCACTTCTTTGAAAGATCTTTAGAAACCTTTTGGAAATCTCTGCATAGATTTTGTGTTTTGGATCATTCTAAACTTTGATACCGAAGTAAACAGTGAAATATTTGACTTTGGATTTTGATGATTCCGATTCTATTGAATTGCTTGTGTGGATCGAGACATAAATGGTTTGAAAAAACAACCTTGCTGCCAAATGGAACTGTATATTACTCCTGAAGATACCATGGACACCAGATGAAAGGGGAATTCTTGCAAGGCAATAACATTGACTGAATTCTTTAATTCTTCCTTTACAGAATTGCTACAAGATTAGGTAATTTCTACAGGGCGGGATGTTTTATTTTGTGGGATGGATCTTTTTGGTTGCAAGGTATACCGGTACTTGAACAGGTCTAAATAAATAAATTCTGCCTTTACAGAGTTGCTACAAGATTAGGTAATTTCTACAGAGGAGATGGTTTTTTTTGTGGGATGCAACATGTAATGGGTTGTTGGACATGTTTTTTGGAGTGAATTCTTAAAATCTGCTTTTCATGATTTCTACAATATTACTTATTCCACAGAGGGTTGTGTTTTAGATGTTTTGTTGGCTGTAAGTAAAACATTCCTGTTGCAAGTTAATTTTTAACATGTTCACCTACCAACTGAACCTATAAATGGCCATCTTGATTGGTTGAATCTTTGATAGTTCAGTTAAATTGTTGCCAGGTTGGAATCTAAATTAAACATCTTGCTTTTTATAATAGAAATTCTCCTTGCTTTATTATCATAAATAATTACAAAACATTCATTTCATTCAAACATGATAGGGTAGCAATCAAGATATCTTGCTTAATTGTTGTGTTAGATATCGATCATGTTTGCTTGAAGATTATAAATCATAGCATAAGATTGATTTCAGACAATTACATTTAAATTAGCTATCCAACAAAAACATTCATTTCACTCAAACATGATAGAGTAGCAATCAAGATATCTTGCTTAATTGTTGTGATAGATATCTGATCATGTTTGCTTGAATATTATAAATTATAGCATAAGATTGATTTCAGACATTTAAATTTAAATTAGCTATCCATCAAATCTGAAACCAGATGGAGAAAACAATTGCACATACTCTATCTAGTTTAGGGATAGTTACCTATTAGATTTAAAAAGAATGTGATGATATATTCTGAAAGTGATAAAAAGGGTTAAGTGGATTAAGTGCCGATCTAAGGGCTAGTATTAATTTAATTCATTCAGGAAACCACATGCACTGGGACAGTTGCACAAAATCAGTATTATAAAGATAAAATCTAAAAACGTTACCATGTTTTTAGGAATCTCTTTCTGATTGTACCCTATCCTGGTAATCAAGATCTCATTATTCACACATTCTTAAAGTGAAATGAAAGTGAAATCAATAAAATGATTTCTTTCAAATCCCAACACACTTGTAAAGCTTTCAAACTTAATTACGCTATAAAAGTGTTGAATCCATTAAGTAGTTTTACTTTCACAGCAGAGTTTCATGGAATCTGCTAAAATCAACTTTAAATCTCTCATCACAGACAATATGAGACAGGTAGAATACTGTTGACAAAAATATGGCTGAAAATGAAAATATGCAGGTGACATTTTTTGCTGATCAACTGTGACATCAGATAATCTGTGTGAAGTTGCATTTGAAAAAAGTGAGATAAATACTTTCTACTGAGTGCAGTTCATATAATTTTTATTTTGTTATGTGATTCCTAAATCTATATGTATGTCACACACACCTATTTATATAAAAATGTTCAAGATACACAAAATTTCATCAAATGACAACAATGACTGTTGAGGGTTGTTTCCTCTAATGCTAATTTTTATGAGGAGTTCAAATTGTATATGTCAGTCTCATTCTGAGAAGTGCATATTTCTAGATTTGAACAATTATCTTGAAGATGCAGCTATATATAAATAATTCAAAAATACATTAATACACACCCATGTACCGTGTTGGAAGATGCTTGTAAAGTGTTAATAGTGAGGCTACAGTTGCTCTGCAATCTACATGGTCTGGTAGCTGTATCTCAGATTCCTGGGTCTTATGCACAGAGCTCTAGGGTAACCTTTCTTTTTGGGGTAACTGTAGTTTGGATTGTAAATGTTTAAAGGTTAATACCTTTTCTGACAATGATATCATCTCCTTCTATCATAATGGAGTTTGAATGTGCAACAACCTACGGCCTTTCATAGTGATCGATTTCAAATATTATCCAGAGTCGCAAAAACGTTTAACGCTTCTGATGACCATTTTTTTGTTTGCAAGCTTTTGAAATACTGTTAAGTTAGTTTGAAAGTTTAAATGTTATATTTCAAAAGAACTCTGATTGTAAAAAATTATGGGAAAATGTCAGTTTTTTCTGTGGGATTTGTTTCTTTCTGTCAATCAACTCAACTTCATTCAACACATTGTGTTTATTTCAAGATGTAATTGCATCAAAGTTAATGACTGTTAAACACATTTAGTTTTAATATTGAATATTTTTACAATTCTAGGAAATGTTTCTGTCCTCATCTGTCAAAATGTCTTGATTTAAATTGTAAAAAATGATATTTCAAGGAAATTGTCAATAGCAAGGTTTGATGGTTCTGTCCCCTTGATTCGACTAAGAGAGCCTCTTCCATTGATTTCAAAGCTTTTGTAACCTTATTTTAGAGATTTTTTAGAGGTGACTGGCTGTCATTTATCAAAAAGATATTTCACTGTTTGTGTGAACTTTTGTTGTCTTAAAAATGATATTTATTTATAAATCTAAGTTCTATTTCTTAAGATAAACAATCAATGTTTCAGCAAATCATCACTTAAAAATCAACATCTATGTCTTTATGTAATTATGCAATGACATTATTTGAACCTAGAGTCATATATGATTTTCAGCATACAATTCATTGTCCTATTATTGTAGCAAGAAATGGTTTTGGCATCAGATCAATGTTTTTCAAACTTCAAACTTTATATAACCTCAGCTATGTTTTCAGAAGTGTTTTTACTTTGTCATTAGAGCAACTTGTCGCAAATATTAAACTTTTTATCCCCAATCTTTTACTACCGTATACCGGGAAATTTTCGTGGTTGGTAATTTTCGTGGTTTTTGTGGGTAGAGCTTGAACCACGAAATTTTCCATACCACGAAAATTTTCCGATGAATTTCATTAAAAATATCTTTACCACTCTCTGTACGACCCATCTAGCTGCATGTTTTTTAAAGAAAAGCGCATGCACAAATTTAGGTGCTATTCACTGACAACTGCTAAACATAGAGCTCTATAATTCAGTCGTTTATTGATAGTTTTAAATTTATACTTTGATAACTTTACTTAATATGTAGCCAAGTGTGATTGGCACTCCTCATTGTATACAAATCTAGTTCTACCGGCAACTAATTCTAAATGAATGCTTGTTTCCAACATAATTAGCGGAGCTTAACACGTGTCACAACACAATGCATCCGGTCGTAGTTCATGTTCAACAGAGTGTGACAAAGACAAAGAAGCATGCTGAATTCATACAAATGAATAAAAACTGGATTTCACATTCACATATCAACTGAAATATTTAATCTGGATCATCAACGCTCTTCTTCAGCCACGCTACGAGGTTCATTTTGCTAATGTTGTATAGATTAAAATGTAATACTGTTTTATATACGTGTAGGTAAAGCGTCAGTTTTATTTGTCAAAGCAAAAACTGACAGTGAATAAAGTAATACTTTATTGAAACATTGAGTTAGAATTGTCATCTTTGAAACAGGCCGGAAAATGTGATTCGTGTCTTCTCCTTATACATGTTGAACAAACTAGATCGTTTATCAATGATATCAAAAGCATTTCGATTGATGACTACTGACCCTACTAATCCGATTGTAATAAGTTGATGGGAAAGCAATATGATTAACTAACATGACAGTTTAACATCAACACGCTCACAAACACACAATTTAATTTTTTTTATTTGGATAACTTCAACCACAAAAATAAAAATCCACGAAAAGGAAATTTTTTGACAACGTCTGAACCACGAAAATAAAAATCCACAAAAGGTCTTTAGTCCTCAACCTCGAAAATTTCCAACCACGAAAATTTCCCGGTATACGGTACTTTATATCTCCAATAAGCAATCTTTGGAACATATTTTGATCCCTGCATGGAACTTTAAATCTACTTTTTACTACCACACATATATTTATGTTTGCATTGTCGTTGTTTAGGCATCAGTCTAACTTATTTAGACAAATTATTCTAAGATTACCTTTGTGATTACATTTTCTGCCTCAACTGAAGCTTGTTGACACATGTTAACAGGGTTGATCGACTTAAAGGTAAATTCATGAGAGGTTTTTATGTAGTCAGATGATTGATAGGAAACGCATCAGTTTAAGAATCAATGTGAATGAGTGTTGGATGTTATGGAGTACAATTCCATATTAAGTTTTATTACTCGCCCATGTAAGATACCACAGTGTAATATTTATACGGCAATATCAAACTAGTGTAAAACCACAATGCAAGTATGACGTCACAGTATCGTGTTGGTATGACATCACAATGTAAGCGCGCCGTCACAATGACTGCCAAGTCGCTGAAGTGCTACTTTCAGCCCTCTTTCGGCAAGTTTGTATAAATTTTAGGGCAAATAATAAACAGAATACTTAACTTCTTTCCATTAAAGACTATTTCTTTTAAACTCGTGAATGATTTGGTATCAAACTCGCTTTCACTAGTTTTGTACAAAATCATTAATTCATTTAATAAAAATAGTATTAAATGAAAGGTCATTTAGTATCCTCTATATCTTTCCCTTCTCTGTGGAACTGTTATATTGTTTGAAAAACTTCCAGTGGCTTTAATTATTTATTCTTGCATGATTTTGATTTTGGATTTTATAGAAAATTCGAAACATTTATTCCTTGTTGTTTAAATGGTTAGAGTTGTACAGGATTTCTTGATTTAAACAATTGAAACATTTTCAGATAAAAATATTTGGTTTTAGTTATTTTAGAAATTAATTCTCAAATTCCAAAGTTACAAGCTACTGATTGCTTTTACTGACAGGATATAAACTTCCTTCTGTGTGACACATTTAAGATTAAATTAAATTAAAATCAATATAAATATTTCCTTTCAAATCATCAATTCTTGTGATGCTATCAACTTGATTGGAAATCCATGCTGTCATTTTTTGTAAATTTTAGTTTGTTGGTCATTAAAAGAAAAATTGTTCCTGGCAATTTCCAAAAAAACAAATGTTTTCGAATCCTAATAGTGTTTGAAATAATTTTTCTATTTGTGAGTATTATCCTTTATCATCCACAGGAGATATCGCTTGTGGAAGATCAAGCGATATCTCCTAGGACAGTAGATTTTGAACAATGCCCTGTAATCAGAAAATTCATGACATCACAACGTTTTACATCATCAGTAATGACGTCACAATGCTATGACGTCACAAACACAACGACGTCACAATGCTATGATGTCATTAACACGATGATGTCACAATGCTATGACATCACTGGTTTAGGAGTTGGAGGGCTATGCAGTGTTCAAAGATGTAAATTTTTCATTCTAATGTGATGAAAAATGATTTTGGATGATAAATAGAATCTCACCTTCGTGTCTTCTGATATCAAATATATCAACACTCGTTGATTAAAGTAAAATATCCTCGGCAAGCCTCAGATATTTGTTACTTTTATCAACTTGTGTTGATATATTTGATATCAGAAGACACTTGGGTAAGATTCTCTATTTGTATACCTATATATTCAACCAATAACTTATCAAAGTTTGGTAGGTTATGATGAATGTATTTAAGTCCTAGCTGTTAATGATTTTGGATAACCGTTGTTTTTGTTTCAATGGAAACACCAAATAACCACAATATCAACTGTCTAAAGGTTTTCATTTAAAAAATATCTTTTTTTTATTACCGTCTTTATGAATATGAAAAACTATTCATTTTTAAATGATCTTCTTAACCCAGTAGATTTGCTATATTTGTTTGTTTGTCAGTTGATTTAAAAAAAAAATTCTTTACAATCGATAAAAACCCAAGTGGAAATATCAGACAAGATGATTCCCCTTTTCTTCCTTCAAGACCTGAAAGCCTGTCTCATTTTCTATCAGTAGACTTTACTTGTATCCTTTGATGACAAGGAATTACCTATAACACATACAAGGCTTTATTGTACCTATCAGAATTATTTATGTATTTGTCTACTGTTTCTATTATCTTTTGGGATGAAAGAAGACTATTTCTTCTTTCCTTATTAAGGCCTTTTGATATGTTTTTCTTTTTGAGAATTATTAAGTTTGTTCTTTTTTCAAAATTCGTAACTCGACTTTGACCCATCAAACTTTTATGAGATTCTTTTGTCTTGGGAAGATATATAATGTCTAATCAGAACCTCTGAGGATAAATCAAACAATTGATGAAACTACTTATTGTACTTTTCTTGTAAACTGATAAATGTTTTCTTGTGAAGTTTATCAAACTTATATGAGATTTCTTTTTCTTAGAGAGAAATGTCAAATCAGAACCTCTGAGGATAAATCAACCAATTGATCAAATTTAAACTATTTATTGTACTTTTCTGGTGAAAAATATCTGGAAAATAGAAATCTGAGGAAAGATTGTAGCAATATAATATTAATGTATACACAGGACATCATAGAGATTTTGAAAATCTTGGAAAGAAGGTTGTTTAGATTTAGAACAGATATTACAGAATCAGCACAAATTCCAGAAGTCTAGGTAACCTAATATTTAGAACTGAGTAAGAGAGGGTTTCAGTAATTTTTTTAGCTATTTAACACGTTTTAGAACTGAAGTTACAGGCATTGTTCCTTAAGCCAGCAATAGGTCGTGCAACTTCATTTAATGAATCATATGTTAATTAAAATATGAAATGAATGAAATCGGATCAAGTGTTTTTTAGGTCACATAATAAAATCCCAAAAGATGCAAATATGTTTGAATAAACCACTTTTCAATTTTGTTAAATTCACTGCATGTTTTTTGTAAGAGTTTATTGGAGAATTTCAGTTGCATGAATCCAGAGAGAGATAAGAAGACTATAAAATATCATAATGAAGTAAGATTGAACATAAAGGATCTTCCTGTTCATGAAGCAAGGGCAATTTGGAACTTGGAAAGAGGTTATACATTTTGGCACCGTCAGTTAGAAGACAGCTTATCGATAAATATAGCTAGAATTTAAAAATTGGAGAGCCTGTTCTGCATTTTTCATAAGAAGAAGAAGACTTAAAATCATTGAAGTGTCTCCCTTCAACAGTTTATAAGGGTTGTGAGACTCCGAAATTTTGTCTGAAAAAGGAAAGTTCAATACACGGCCGGTTACTTCAATACACCTTTACAATTGGTATTCAAATTCATTTAGCACTAAGAATATTTTATCAATAAATGTTAATTAATACATCAGTTTTTCTTTTCTAGAGCATTAATCTGAAATCTTATAAAAACTTACACAGGCTGAATATTATTGCATGTATGGTGTATATTTATGCATTTCATTTATAGATAATGAATATTCCAATGAACCACAGAGGCAATTAAAAGTTCTGTTTTTCTCCAACAGTAATACACACCTTATCCATATCTAGAACATAGATAATATGTAGGATGAAGTGTTTCACAATCTCCTTTGTTTTTCAAACTTCCGTGACATTTAGATGAATCTGTCATCAAATGAGAGTGTCCTCTTTTGCATCAAAGATGTCGAATGTTTCTGATATGACTAATAACTCGGCCAAGATTTATGTTCTGAAATGTCAAGCTAGGCTTACAAATGAAACTGTTTGAAAGTGAATATTTTAGACTTTGGTACATATTCTTGACATTGTAAGCTCTTATTTGTGTTGTGTGCCTTACATTTAAATGTGGAGTCATATTCTAATTACTGGACATGAATGTAAAGAATTTTATTCTGACGTCCCTATAATTGTGGGTAATGGATGTGAATGCATTGGGTTCAATTCTGAAGACTTAATCCTTTCATACATGGCAGTCTGACCGGATACCATATGTTTTATTTTGGAGTTCACATTCAAGATTGAATCCAGGAATGAATTCACATGCAAAATTGAATTCTGGAGTTTGCATGCAAGATTTAATTTTGGAGTTTACATGCATGCAAGATTAAATTCTCGAGTTCACATGCCAGATTAAATTCTGGAGTTCACAGGCAAGATTGAATTCTGGAGTTAATACCAAAGATTGAAATCTGATCTAACTTGAATTCTGGATTAATTTACACCATAATATAAAACTGAAGTTCGCACCTTGCATTATATTCTGAAGTTGACACTGGAGACTGAATTCTGGAGTTCACACCTGTGATTGGAATCTGGACACTTGAGATTGAATTCTGGAGTTCATGCTCAATGTAAGGTTTTGGAGTTTACACAAACCATAGAAATCTGGTTGTATGCCAAAAATGAAACTCTAAAAGATTTGGGTCTCTTACTTAAGGCCAATTATATTAAATTGTAAACAAGGTTGTAAAAAGACAAGTCAGAATCCCTGTATTCAATTCCTAACTTAACTGCGTGCTTTAAATCCTTTTGTTTTTTATCTTGATGTGGAAATAGTTTGATGGACAGCTTTCTTGAAGAAAATTGTGTCACATGTAAGGCTTACAAAATTGAATATTGAAAGTCACGCCTCTGTTCAAATCAGGCAAACATCAAATTCTGTGAATATTGTGGGATTGACAGATGACAAAATGGAAAAAGGGTGGAGATGTCTTAATTCTTGGGAATTCTTCCATTTCTGTAAGTTCAGTAAAGGCTTGAAATATTGATATTGTCTTAGAATTCGTTGTTGTTGCCAAAAAAAAGAGATTTGTGTCAAGAAAAGCTTTAGAAGATTTGAATATGGAAGCTACTGGTTGTCTTTGTAATCTAAAAACATCGGTTTCCATGGATATTGAGTGTGGGTTCACAAGGTGATCGAATGACAGATATAGATTTGAGACAAGGGAAGATAAAGTGATAAAGAAAGGAAAACATCTCTTCTTTTAATTGTGTCAGAGTTTGCTGGATGTGTAGTTGAAGTGGCCATCTTGATTTGCTGTGACAGTGCCATGTGTCTTTTCCACTGTAGAATACATTTTGGAATACATATCAAGACATAGTGAGTAAAAAGTCAGGAATACCACTGATATGATGAATACGAAGGTATATCCTGAACACCATGGAATATCAGAAATATCAAGGAATATCCGCAAAATCATAAGAACCAAGGAATACCAAGGAATATCACAAATACCAAAGAATACCAAGGAATATCACAAATAACAAGAATATCACAAATAACAATAATACAAGAAATATCACAAATAACAAGAATATCACAAATAACAAGAATATCAAGGAATATCATAAAAACCAAGGAATATCACAAATACCAAAGAATACCAAGGAATATCCTGAATAATAAAGAATAATAGGGAATGTCGAGGAATATTCCAAATAACAAGTAATGTCAAGGCTTTTAATCAAGGTACATCAAGACTTTTGTCAAGATATATGTCAAGTACCTGTTTGTTATACTTGTTGAATTGTTATCTGATTTCATGTGAACTTATCTGAATTTTGAATATTTTATATGAAGAAAGTGTACTTTTTAAAGAGGCCTTCTTTCCATGTTGACAATGTTGAAATTAGATTGTGAAATTGGAGGAGAAACATCAATTCTATTAGACTCAACATAACAGAGACACCACTTTTTATATTGATCTTGAAAATCTGGCTGTTTTGTTTGTTTGTTGTGAAATATTATCAAATTGACAGTCAATTCAAATGTTATCAAGCACTTGAGGTACACCAGCCATTTCCATATTGCCACACACCTTCTCTTTTGCTAGCAGTGAATTGTCCAATTGACTATAAACCTTTATTCTGTTTTGATGACAGAGAATTGCCCAATTGACTGTAAATGGATGTTTGATCAATAACTTAATATGGAATATCTCTTCTCATATTACTTCTTTTTGTAAGTTTAAATCTGACAACTTGCCAGAGGACATTTTGGTTTATGTATCCACACCATATAGTGGATGATTGATCATTTTCAATTTAACATGCTATGATTTTGATTTGATAACTTGACCAATGGCATATTATAGTTCATACAGTGACATTCTTAAGTTTCAATGGACATTATACCTGTCGCAGACAACCATATTGGATTCAAGCGAAATGTTCAACATATTGAAGAGTTAATGTGCAAGAAAGGCAGTTTGTGACAACTTTCACAATAAGAAATAGTTCGGATCAGAACCTTTGGATCTTTGGATGTTTGGATTACTTTCGTTATACAACCGTCCGAGTTTGAATTATCATCAGATATGAACTTCTTGGAGCTGAGTTAAGATTTTTTACTGCTCAGAGACGGAATCACTCGGAGGTCAAAGTTTAAATCCTCAGCTGGAGTCAGAAAAGAAGTTAAATAATCAAATGTCTGGAGTTTGAATCCAAATCTGATATGAAATTTTCTTGGAGCTGAGAAGTTTAGATTATTTTCTGTGACCTTTGTCCTCTGCTATATGCTGTACATGAATTTTGCTCCTCTTCCTTCAGGAGTTGTTATAAATCTTTTAATTCAAAATGGAGAACCAAATGTCAGTTTGGTCAACAAGAACTGAAGAAAAGGAAAACAGGTCAGTTTTGTTACTTTTTATGGAATTTCTTTATTTGATACACTTTGCTTTAAAAAAAAGAATCTCTTGAATCTTTTTTATTTTAAATTTTTATCACTTTGGTTATTATTGTTTCATGATAGGTTTCAATGTTAAAAAATCTTCTGTTTTGAAAGTGAAGGTGAAAGCAATTCTTACAATCAACTAAAATAACAAACAAGTAACTTTGATATGTTTGTTTGTGTTGGGAAAATATATATTGTTCAGCTTCTATAACATTTGAAGATTTATATGATTAGGATTCCTTCAAAACTTATTAATTTAATTCCTTATCTCTTTTCCAATGCAAGTTACAAGCTCTAAAACAGGTTTGAAGAATGTCATCAACATTTTCTTTATAAACCTTTTTCATTTCTTATAACATATATGGACAGGGATTTTTGGTTTTTTAAATAGTTGTACAAAAGTTATCAAGCTAATGATGAATTATATTGATGTGAACTATTTATACTTATTGATATAATAACTGTTTGTCCATTTGTGTATGAAGTGATACAAAACAATTTGGATCGAACCGTCACTTCAAATGTTATGCGTTAAATGTGTTCTTCAGAGAAGTTTCCATTGCTGTTTAAAAAGTACAGTGGAACCTCGATATACCGCGGGACATGGGAGACATGTTTTCATTCCGAGCTGTGAGTGAAGCTGGATCGAAGCTGGATCGTCAAGATAAAATCAAAACAGGCACTTTCATCGACAACCCCTTTAAGAATTCTTGCGAGATTATTTGAGATCAGAGTTTTTAACAGTTACCCGTTACATTAATATAAACAACATATGAAATATAACATAAATATCATAAGTATTTTAAGAGAGAAATAAATACTTTATACGAAGGCTGTTATCAATACCATAACATTTGTGCGATATCTATGACACCAAAGATAAGCATTTGTCACAGGACGTATGCCAGGGAAGGTTCACTCCAATGCGCCGCGATGTTCAAGATAAATATTTCATTTTTACAGAGGGGATATATGGATACAATATACCAAAAGAAATAAAACATCTGGATTTTTTTTGCGACAATTCTATCTAAAAGTTTGTGTTTACCATTTATTTAGGTTAGTTTCATACTTTTTGGGACCTAATAAATGAAATTAATCTGCATCACGGATTTTGGACGTGTCCATCATGATAAGGGCAAGGGGTGATGGATATTATGATAGGACGATAGGATTTTCACTTATTAACCTAAAAAGATTTTTTTATTTTGTTTGTGCCGATACAGAATTTTTCACATATTTGATAATGTTTCTCTCATTGAATCTTTTAATGGGTTTAAATTATTTGGTTTAGTTCTTAAAGTTCAACCCCTGTAAAATAATGGTATGGTCTTCAGTAAACAAATATAGCAGGAAGTTTAGCAACCACATGTGTGATTTTTCACAGATGTTCTGATGATTTGGGAAGCATTTCTTCTTTATGGTGCTGATGGGAATTAAGATTTGCTATGGAAACCAAGTCACCCACGAAATAAAGTAAATATTTACTCTTGATTAGGGAAAATTTTACTGAATATGAACAACAAAAGATCGATACGTATTGTGATTATTATTTTTTATTGACAATTTTTCTTTCTGATATTTGTAAGGTGTATGGCTGAAATGGAAAATTAGAAATGGAAAGCTAGTAACTCATTAAATACCGCTGTACCGTGATAGAAATAATTGGGGTACACATCCTTGCCGTGTTGTATCGCAAATCGCGTAGCAGTGGTTCGCCTTATAACGAGGTTCCACTGTATTAAGTGTTCTCTCAACCACATTCTTGGTTTGTGTTTCATCACTTCTTTCATTTACTGTTTCCCAATTTTTTTTTTAGCCAATATTGAGCCAGTGTAATTTCCACTTCTTTGAAATATCTTTAGAAACCTTTTGGAAATCTCTGCATAGTTTTTTTTAACATCCCCAACTTTGATACGAGAGTAAACAGTGAAATGTTTGACTTTAGATTGTCTTGTTTGATGATTCCGAATCTATTGAATTGCTCGTGTGGAGACATAAATGGTTTGAAAAAACGGTTATGGTCCGGGAAGCCTAAATTGACTACTCGACAAGCTCCGATGAGCGTAGGCGTCCGAGTACATGGTCACCTTTGAAACGGCTGAGTGCACCCAATAAACATCTCTAACAAATAACAAATAAGACAGGATTATGTACACAGTTGTTTAATTAAACACTTCCCATGTCGGAATCTATAATTCAGATTTCTGTCACAGTTATTTTTAATATAATATCACTTTTATCTTTATATGTAACACATCTTGTTCACAAAATTATATACAAAATATTTACAAATATACAATGCTACTGTTGTTCTTCTGAGTTGTGTACGTGTGATCTTGGTACTACTTTCCTAGAGTAAAGAATTTCTTCATTGATAGGTGATTGTCTGGATGAAGAGGGATTTTGTGCCTTTTACTGTTGTTGGATTGGAGTTTGTATTTATTGTTTATTGAAAATAGTGATGTGAGTACTCGATCAGAATCAGAACTTCCATAGGTATACATGTTTTTCTGTCATTCACAAAACCCAGTTTCCCAATTTCTCTCCAAAAGTCCCTGTCAGAGTGTTCATTAAGAAGGGATGTTGAAGATTCCTGTTTATCAAGTTGGTATCGCCGTTTGTATTTCTTGTGCAGTTTTTCAAATATGTTTCGTTTAGTTTGGAATTCTTGTCTTAAAGTTTTCTTGCCTGCAGAATCCCAGTAAGGTTTAGCGTGACATTTATGTTTCTTATCATGTTCATTTCCATTGTATCTCGTGAACCCATCTCACTGGATGTTGTTGTTGGATTGGGGTTTAACGTCTTCTTCACCATACGGTGATGTCGCCGACGTGGGGTCCACCTCACTGGAGAGTTGCAAACTAAATATAAATGCGTTGCTGTTTTCTTTATCAAATACATCTTCTCACTTCCAAAACATGTTTTCTCAATAAAAATACCTTTTCTCAAATTCTCTCTTGTTTAATAAATTGTTTTCTTTATTAAATACATCTTCTCAATTCCAAAACATGTTTTCTCAATAAAATACTTTTTCTTAAATTCTCAAACATGTTTTCTTAGTAAACTGCTTCAACTCAATTACTGGCTTAATTACTCCCGCTGTTTTGATAAGCAAGGTTTAGGATTAGGCTTGGCGGTACTTTGTCTCTCACTGAAAATTATGCTTCGTGGTACATCCGAAATTAAGGTTTTAGGCGTCCGAGTCCGACACCGAAAAAACAACCTTGCCGCCAAATGGAACTGTATATTGCTCAAGAAGATATTACCATGGACACCAGATGAAAGGAGAATTCTTCCATGGCAATAACATTGACTGAATTCTTTAATTCTGTCTTTACACAATTGCTACAAGATTAGGTAATTTCTACAGAGGGTGATGTTTTATTTTGTGGGATGCATCTTATTGGTTGCAGGGTATCCCTGAACAGGACTAAAAACAAGATAAATTGAACTCTTTAATTCTGTCTTTTCACAATTGCTACAACATTGGATAATTTCCACGAAGGTTGTTGATTTAGTTGGTTGGTACTATATGCTAGATTAGTATGCTGCTGGTTGTTAGATATTCCGATAAGGAACAAATATACACCCCCAACTGGATCTGTGACTGGCCATCTTGATTGGTTGGAATTCTTTGATTGCTTCAAACAGGATGCAGTAATACCAGTAGTTCAATTGTTGCAAGGTTGAAAGTTTCTAGTGATAAATCTTAATTATCTAATTTAAAAACTTTTCACAAATATAAAGGGTTCTACCTAAAATGCTCCTCCCTTTTAAACCAAATTTTCATTAAATCTATGAAAAAAGAATTGTACGTACTCTTTCTAGTAGGGGTGGCTATTGACCCCCAAGGGACTATTGCGACAGCGATAGTCTATTGCAGGGTACTATTGCGATAGCGATAGTCTATTGTAGGGTACTATTGCGATAGCTATTGTGATAGTTTATCAATGAAGGAAATAAAACAATTTTCAAGAAAAACATTGTTTTATTGACTTTGTCTCATTGTAATGGGTAAGTGAATTACTAGTTCTTTTTGAGGAACAATAGTTTGTCAACATGGTGGGATTTCATTTTGTAACTGGTAGCTTTTAGCAACAAGAAAGATAACTTGTGTTTTCCTGTTGCTATTTTTAGCTCGCTGCGATCAGTTTGCTGTTAGCCGTTTCCAGTATTTTCCAAATGTAAAAATACGTATTTGTGTGTGGATTTTCCTTTTAACATTCAAGTTAACAACTAATTTTTTCAAATTGTCAATACTATCGATAGTTATGACATGCTATCTATACTATTGATCGTTCTAAAAAAGACTATTGATAAAGTACTATCGGCAGAGCAACTATCGCGATAAGTCGATAGTTCGATCTATCGTTACACCCCTACTTTCTAGTTTACTGATAATTACCAGGCATGCAAGATAACCTATCAGAATTTTTAAGAATTTGAGAATATATTCAGAAAGTGATTAGACAGGTGAAATGGATTTAAGTGCTGATCTAAGGGTTAGTATTAATTTGATTCATTCAGAAAACCACTTGCAGTGAGACAGTTGGAGAAAATCAGTATTTTAGGATCAAATCTGAAAAAAAGTTACCATGTTTTTAGGAATCTCTTTCTGATTGTACCCTATCCTGGTTATCAAGATCTCATCATTCACACATTCTTAAAGTGAAATGAAAGTGAAATCAATAAAATGATTTCTTTCTAATCCCAACACACTTGTAAAGCTTTCAAACTTAATTACGCTATAAAAGTGTTAAATTCATTAAGGATTTTATTTTCACAGCAGAATTTCACGGAATCTGCTAAAATCAATTTTAAATCTCTCATCACAGACAATACGAGACAGGTAGAATACTGTTGACAGAAATATGGCTGAATGTGAATATGCAGGTGACATTTTTAAAGGATCAACTGTAGCATCTGATAAACTCTAGTGAAGTTGCATATGCTGATAAAATATGTTCTGCTGCATTGGCGGATCCAGAGGGTGGTGCTTGGATCCCCCCCCATGAGAGTTCCAAATTTGCGCTTGTGACACCCAAACGAAAATCCTGGATCTGCCCCTGTGCTGAGTACAGTCCATATAACTTTTATCCTTTTATGTGATTCCTAAATCTAAAGAAATAATAATGAATAATGAATGTGAATGCCTGCTCAAGGTGCCTCAAGGATATGTTTAAAGTATGTTGCATATATACCTACTGTATATGTAGCAAAATTCTATGTTATCCAAAATTCATAAACTGATCGCAATACATGATGTTGAGGGTTGTTAATTGTAATGCTAAATTTTGTGAGAAGTTACAATTGTTTATCCTACCTCATGTAAGAATCTCAATCTCTGATTGGTCCACGTGACCCGGGATAAATACTGTTATCACCCTCTTCAGCGGGACGATAAATCATTTATACCCCGGCACATAAAACGCATGAAAAGATTGAGCTTCTTGAAATGTACAATGTATGTGCTTTTGATCGACCAATAAGCTTTGACCAAACTATAGTAAAATGACTTAAGCAGTTAATGTTATACTATATATACTCTTTACCTTTTATATCATATGCATTTTGTTTTAAACATTCGGTAAGATAAATTTGTTATACCATTCAAAGGCATCGCATAACACCAAGCTCGAGGCGGATGTCTCCCCATGTACCCCGCCTCTGAATGGTACAACTTATAATATGTCAGTCTTATTCAAAGAAGTGCATATTCCTAGATTTGTAAGTATAAAAGTTATATTTCAAAAGAAATCTGATTGAAAAAAATATTGAAAAATGTCAACTTTTTGGGCGTGATTGGTTGCTTTCAATCAATATTTTTAACCTAATCAACTCAACTATTGCACCATTTTATTCAAAACATTCAGTTTATTTCAAGACATAATTGAATCAAAGTTCATTTAATGACACATGTTCAACACATTTAGTTTTCATATCGAATGGTTTTACAATTTTAATAAAAGTTTTTGTCTTCATCTGTCAAAATGCAACGATTGGAACTAAAAAACTTGAGTAATCAACAAGGAAGCTGTTGACAGGAAGGAGCTTGTTTGTTGGTTCTGTCATTTTGATTTAATTGACAGAGCTAACTTCTTCCAATGATTCTGTCATTTGATTGGTGCTATGCTGAAGGGGACCCTCAACTTTGGAAATTTTGTCTTTGACATTCCTTCTTTGCTGTTCTTGGGAGAGAAATACAAGTTTGTATGTAAAGATTTTATGTTCCAATTTAGGAATCATAGTTCTGTCATTATTGAAGTGTTTAGAATTTTTTTTAATTTACTTCTTTCTATTTACAAATTTCATCGCCTGAGTGTGTTGTCAAAAAATATTTCTTGATATCCATAGAGCTGTTTTAATCTAACTAACTTCTTGCCTTCAAAAATCAAAATTATTGCATGAAAATGAAATAATCCAGTATTATTAATTTAAAACTGAAATAAATTTGACTATTTTGACCTTGACTGGCTACTTTTGGGCCGGGACTGGAAACTTTTAAAAAATTGTCTTTATTTTCCCCTTACGAATTGACCAATTAATTTTAAGGACAGTCTAGGTTTCAAATCTATTTTATACACTGATCCAATTATCATCCTTCAGTTTCATTTATGTATACAGTTTACTTATGTAAGGGTTCAAGTATATATGGGAATTCCGAGCCCAATCACTTTGACCAAAATCAATCAAGATGGACATTTTGCCATTTTGATTTCCTTTTTTCCACTTGAAGATCTAAAAAAAGTCTTGGGCTGTCACTTCGACTAGAACAATTTTATTTGAATCCTTTCAAGTAGAAATCTTTTTCAGCAGAAACATATTGAACTTCTTTTCCTTGTCAGAAATACTGACTGAGAGTGTTCAAGTATTGAAGTAGATTCCCATGCGACTGCCAGGTGGAATGTTTTTAATCAGACATGTGAAAAGTAGAAACTACACATCAATTACAAAGTTTCTGTCTGTGGACTCTTGTTTAAAGTGATATATTTTACACTTGGTTTGAATACTCGAGAAAGTTAGTGTTCAATAATTTAAATTTGCAGACATGGAACTCAGTGGTAGAAATAGTAAATGATAAGTTATACCATTGAGACGTGGGGTTATAGGAATATATCAGTCCCTAGCTTGGTGTTATGCAACCAGCGACAGTTGCATAACACCAAGCGAGAGGCTAATATATCCGTATAACCCTGTGTCTGAATGGTATTTCAAATTTATCTTATCAAATGTTTAAACACAAAAACTTTGTAAGCGTTTTGACTATAGTTTTTACAAAGCTACATATACATGATCAAAAGTAACCTTGTTTTTTTAGAGGTAGCATACATTGTTCATTTCAAAATGTTCAATATGCACGCTTTTTCATGTTTTTTTTATGTGCCGGGAATAAATAATGTATCACTGGGCTCAAGAGGGTGATATCAGTTTTATTCAGGGTAACATTGACAATAAGCGATCAAGTTTCTTACATGCGGTAGGATAAATAAAAATATAGTCAGTATAGTGGTCATGTTTACTGGTCGCAAAGTCTATGTGTGAACAAATTTTTGTAAAAGTTTTTATCGGTTTCATGATCGATGTAATTGATTTAATAGCTTTTGTGAAATTGAATAAACAAAATAGATATACATTGATCCAAATTTGAGAATGAAATGTTTCCTTGATTCACTAAGCTTTGTGAAAATCATTGTTATCCTCCATGAAATTAGGGAACAGAGAAAACATTTTTTGTTAAGATGTTGGTCTTGTAATATGATTTAAGCAAACTCGATTTCATGTTGCAATATTAGGTAAATCAAAGTTATTATTAGGTTCTTACATGCCTCTTGAATAACCAAGTAAATAAATTGATTGAAAAATAGCTAGTTTATAAGAAGAACAAAAGGGCTAATCAAATTAATGTGGAAAAGAACAAAAATAAATTCTGTCTTTGAACTTTCAGGATCATTTTTGTTTTTTTGATATATCACATTGTAGCACATGCAAGGATGCAATGATGAGATAATTGTCAAATATACATGTATCATCCCTTCTTGTTTGTTCAGTTTTACATCTATATCACATGCAATATTATCATTCTTTTGATTTTATAAAGGGATAAGATGTTATTAATTTTTTATGAAACTTTTAAGCACATGATCTAATAATGTTCGCCGATGTAATCTTACAAATAGTTCCAGTTTGATTATCTTTTCCAGCCAGTTATTGGATTTTGAAGGATTCATATTACATAAAGACATGATCTATTAAAAAAAATGTTTAAAAGACAAAGTTGATTGCTGTAATTCCTTGAATGAGGTTTCATTTTGTTTATCCTTTAAAATGCCCATTGAGTCGATCAGGTCAATCAGTAAAAGGGCGAACAACCAATATAAATGTATTTTTAAAAATAGCCAATAAATTGTCTTCAATTAGATGAAATAATGTCTTCTTAAAGATAACAATAGATCAGCAATATTCATTTTATAAAATGATACTGAACTTCTCAATTTCCTGATAACATGTAATGGTTTTCAACTTACTGAAATAAATTGTTCCTCTCGAAGCTGGATTTGTAATGTACTCACTGACATTGCTGATTCATTACATCACATGGTTCTAATAGAAAACATTATGAGAATGTTTATTCACATGTGAAACAATTCAATGAAATATCTGAATGTTTTCAGAACTTATGAGATCAACTAGTGATAATAATTATAATGAGAATGCTTTTATCTGTCAAACTATTCAAAGAAATATCTAAATGTTTCCAGAACTTATGAGATCAACTAGTGATAAGAATTATAATGAGAAAGCTTTTTTCTGTCAAACTACTCAAAGAAATATCTGAAAGTTTTCACAACTTACAAGACCAACTAAGCCATTGTTTTTTGTTTATCATCATTGCTTAAAGGGAGACTAATCGCAGGTCTGACAACGCTAATCACCCGAGGTAATGAGAGTTCGCAAAACATTTTTTAGTTGCGTAACGCGGTCACGTGACACGAACTGGGCACCGCCCGGCAGCTGTAGATGATTTCGTAACCTTACTGTTACCTCGGGTTTCGTACCCTAAGTGTGATCGCCCCATAAAAAATATGATTTTTACCCCAATATCATAAGAATTCTAACGAAAGCACTATTATTTGATAAAGCCTTTAGCATAGTCAAAGCTTCGTCGTAACACACTCAGCTTTATTCTCAATGGCCAGTTGGGCTACATTTTAATAAAATGATTTATTACAAAGAGGATAAACGTAGAGAATGAAACTTTTTATGTATGTTCTTTTTAAATGTAATTGCATTTACGTTCCGTCTATGTACTACTTTTCACCATATATGATAAATACAAAGTCTTTGTTTTGAAATAGTACTTTCTTTGTAATGTTAGTAGGTTTACTTCGCTAAAGCATGAACGCGTGGCTAAACTTTTTATCATTTTGTTAATCTGTTTTTTCGAAATATATCATTTCCATACAATTTAAGCCTTAATGATATGAGAACAACGTTTTAATCCTCGTTCTAAGTACAGTGCTTTTAACAAACCCTTTCAAATATAGGAATGATTTCTATCTTGTATGATTTGTTGAAAATAGTGTACATCGTTTTGAAATCCGACCACATCTGACACGGTAATCGGAAAAAAGTCACGAATTTGCCTAGGGAAAAAATCACAATATTTTATGATAGTAATGCTTATTGAAATGTTTGGTGTTTCAAATAAGTTCTGTGTGTTGAAATTAAGTTGACTGATGATAGGCCACATGCTATGACTTATCTTATGTTGTCTTTGTTAACAATATTTATCATTTTATAATTTAATAAATATTGAATATCACAGTAATTTGTATTTTTGAAACTGTGTTATGTGTATCGTTATTTTGGATATCAGGATTTAATGAATTCCATACTTTTGTAGCACCATTACCACCAAGCATTGTCCCCCTTCTTCATTTCATTGTCCGAAAGGATGAATTTTCTCTGAGCTTTTAGTGGTTTAAAGGTACCACTCGATAGGCTTTCATCCGCCATTTTGAAAGGTAAGCATTGCGAGAAAACAAATGTGCTATGATATATTTATTCATTAACAAAAATAAGTAATAACTACTTGATTAATAGAAGAGGAGCATATTTACAAATAATTCATAATAAAAGGTATTAGTTGCGACAGCATTTTGTCGTAGTAATGCATTCCACGATCATAGCTTCGATGAGTGGCTTCATTTCACGATGTTTTTATTATTTTTAGTAATACACTTTATTTTTTTCAAATTGTCAAATCTTTAACAACTAAAATGGTTATCTCACAAACATATATGAAATTAAGTGTAAAATTATCATGTAAAAATCATATTTAATTGTAAACAGGAAAGTCCTCCAGAATTTCGTTTCCACAAAAAATACCCCTCTCGAATGGTCCCTTTAAATGTTGATAGCGCTCCGGGATACAACAGTTATGTTACAGTTGATGGATGGTGATCTCACAAGAAAAGGAAGTTTATATAGAAATACAAAAATGCTTTCATGACAGAGCTTTTAAGTCAATTGTTTTAGGTAGTTGAAGTGAATGAAGGACTGTGACGTTTTCCCCGATCACCGTTGAGGCAGGATAATCAGATATTTAGACGCGATATTATTCTTCATTTTATAAATATGATAACTCCGTTCTAAGTATGAATAGGTTTGTAATTTAACAATCATATAACAAAATATGAACAAAAATATGCCCCTATCACCCTTCCTGTTACATTTATTCCAAAATAATTATACTGGAACGATTTTGAAATAAGTTTTGAATTATTGATAAACCCGTTCATTAGCTTTTTTTTTCACGAAAAATATATGATTAAATCATATGACTAGTTTTTCCCCTAAATCTTCTAAAAAGAACATAATTTAACACAGTTTAAGAAGATAAAGTATCCAATCAAAGAGTGAAGTATATATTAATGTTTGCTTATTGCCTAAATATGCAATGTAGATAAACATATGTTTGTCTCATTATTCAGTGAAATCATGTAACTGAGTGATAGGTAATGGGGTTTACAAAAAAAAGCAATGTTCTCATCTAATAATTTTAATCTATCATTTTTCGTTCTTAAATAACATTGTTTTAAATTTGTATAATAAATTTAACAATAATGCAGAGGAATATATGGATGACAACGTCTTTGTCATTCCAATTTCTAAAATGCCTCTCAAAGAAGTTTTAAATTTAATAGTCTGCAGTTACATCTAATACACATTAAAAAGTGCCTTGAAGACGACGAGAAATCTGCCATTTGAAGTTGTGTATCAAAAGGCCGGATGTTACAGATAACAGGTGTGAGGTGTCAGTTTATTGACGTCCAGTGAGTCTAGTCATGTGTCGTAACAGGTCATATAACTGCCGGGCCATTGCTTGATGGCGCCGTCGTGTCTGGCTTAGTGGACAAGAAATATACACAATCACCGCTTATTATTGTGCATGTCATAAAATGATATTTCTTTCTCGGGCACAATGTCCAGTTTAATGAACCAATGAAGTTGTAGAACATTAAATCTGACCAATGAAAAATTTAATGAATGAAAGCTTTTCCTCCGGACACACTCCCAAACTGTAAGATTATACATTATTAACATAGATTATATACATGGATCATCTGAGCAGGTTCGTTATTAGTCCTGCTGGAGGCGCTCGCTAACTCTCAAACTAAGCAGGTTCGTTTTTTTTTTCACTGAACATGTTTTATATTGTACCAGGTACCGATGTAAATTAACCTGGTACTATGTTTATTTTACCATTGTTTCATTGAAAGCATTTTAACTCTTTCTTCCCAATTTTGCTATGGTCTCTGTCTCTGAGTAATAACTCCTACCCCGAAAACTTTTCGTTTAGAAATTTATCTTATCTTTATGAAAATGAGTTATGAAATTATCCCATAAGATTTCGTCTGACCCAGATCATTTGTTACACTGTGAATTAATACAGCTTCTTTCTTGAAACAGGTATTTATTACCGCTGGTTTCAAACCCATAGTTGTAAATATGCGTTTATTCCCTATAGTATTCCATGATACGTTGAGCAGAAGAGCGTTTAATTCCAGTGCATTGTAGTTGTATAACCAGTCGAAAATTTTCCCAGCATGCAACTGTAAAACAATAACAAAGTCAAAGAGCCCGTCCCGGCGTTTACTCAATCTTAAGGTTTTTCTGAGATCCGATCAGCCTCCCTTTAAGTTTAAGACAGCACTTTGTATTTAGTGTCTACAAGCCACTGGACATAATCAATCAAGTAAATGTCACTGTTTGTGTGAATTGCTTAGCAACCATAACAAATTACCTTGCTACGATTACCGGTATATATCTTAGTTCAGTTTCTAACGAAAATTAGTATATTTGATAGTCTGTAAAAAGCCAACAGACTGAAACTGACAGAGCAAAGTGATGGATGTTTCTTGAGAGCTTACAACACCATTGCTTCCTTAACTTTCTATGGTCCGTGAGAATTTTTGGTTTTATTTGTTCAATACGCTTCCAAAGACTTCCATGACAATTTCTTTGAAAACTGGCAGACTAAAATGATAGATGTTTCTTGAGAGCTGACACCATTGAATTTCTTCCTTAGTTTCTTTAGTTTAGAAGAGTTTATTGTACAGCAGATGGTATTATTGCATCTTAGATTAATGATATGCAATCTCAGGACAAGATCTTATTATTTTAAAGTACTGTTTGTTCGAATTATGTTCTTGAGAAGGTGAAGACACAATGAATTAAATTTCTACCATCAAGAACAATTTTTTATAGAACTAAACTCTTAAGATAAATGGTATGTCAAGAACATGACATCACTGGTGAAAGAATTTTGGAAACCAACACCTTGATTGCTTGATTTTTGCATGTTTCTTAATTCTTAGTCTGAAATTAATTATTTTTTTGTATGACCAGGAGGTATTTCTCTTACTGAGAAGAAAAATTAAGATACTGTCTTAGAAAAAGCATTAAAATGCATCAAACTTAGTTCCATGAAAGTTTCTGAACAAATATTAGCATTAAAAATTCTAGTAGGCCATTATGTTGAAATGTTTGATGTTTGCCTTTTGAAATATGATCACAATGAACACTGTTTTCACAATGATAATTCCAAATAGCCAGAGGTGAACATGACAAATGAAACTGCCACTCTGAAGAAAAATTGATGTAAGGAAGTTTAGAAAAATAGGATTTTATTTAAGCTCAATTTCATACTCATAAGGTAAATGTGAGTTTAAAGACGTCACCAGACTGTGACAGAAAGACCAAATCGTTTGATGGATGTTGCTTGACACAAACAAAACACTAGTTTCATCATGTAGAGCACAGTGGTGTAGTGGTTACCATGCTGGCCTCTTGCATAGAGACCCGGGTTCGAATCCCGGTGGAGACACCAAACATTTTTAACTTGGGTCTCATCCTGTGTTGTGTCCTTGGGCAAGGCACTTCATCCACATTGTACTCAGTCCACCCAGCTGTTAAAATTGGTATCTGAAATAGGATGTATTGACCTACATGGTCGTGATTAGCGCTTTGTAGCAGCTGTGAAAGTACACGCCTTCAGGGTAATAATGTAGCGCTTTGAGCATTTCTATGGAAAAGATGCAATATAAGTATGCACACTATTATTATTATGATGTTAGTTTCTGTTGAGCAGGATGTGGTTAAACCTACACTTAAAGGTATTGGAAAGCTGTCATGGGCTAGTTTCTGTTCCATAAATATACTCAATGGGTAAATGTGAGTTTAAAAAATCACCAGACTGAAACGAATAACTTGAACAAACATTTTCATTCTCCACACACCATATTATAGAAAGATTTCAGAATCCATGCAAGTGAAACAGAAAAAGCAAATTGTTTAATGGCTATTTCTCTGAAGGTGGATGAGCACAACATTTTCTACTTTTCAAATACGAAAACATTTGTTTTTTAATTTTACAGAACAAATAACAAGATAATTTGAAAAAACACACAATATTTGTAGAAAGATTTCAGAATCCAAGGAACTGAAACAAAAATAGCAAATTGTTTGATGGATATTTCTCTGAAAGTGTCCTCTTTTCGCAATCCAAAACATTTGTTTTTTAATCTTAAAGAACCATTAAAACCATAGATAGTTTCTTGAAAGATACTCCTTCATCATCCAGTAATTCTGTGAATGAAGAAATAGCATTCCTTACATGACATTCTAGTGACCTTCAGAAAGAAAATGAAAAGGTCATTGCATTTAAATGCGTTCTCAAACTCCCAAAATGAATGTGATTTGTATAGAAACTCAACAGACTGAAACAAACGAGCAAGAACCTTTTCTGAACAAAATACTTTCCACTTTTTCCTCATACAAAAGTTTTTCTGAAAAGTTTCGCTATTAAGAATTTCTTCCAAAGGTAACAAATATTCATGATTATGATTTTATATTTGATCTCATAATAAACAAGTAAAATGAGTGTGGACCACTTAACTGAAACAAACAAATCAGAATATTTAATGAATGTGGATGTTTTGAAGTATAAAGAACTTCTATATGTTACAAAATATTCATGAATATGATTTTACATCTTACAATGTCATCACATATATATGAGAGACGGTCAACTAAACTGAAGCAAATAAGCCAGATTATTTGATAAAATATTTTTGAATGTATGTTTAGGAAATTAGAAGTATCAACACATGATCCACACACTTATAAGTTTCTAGAAAACAATAATCATGCAGAATCAACAGAACTGAATTAGATAAACTTTTTGTCAGGTAGATAGGTGAAGATACTTAGCTAGATCAGATTGATTTGTTTTCACCAGGGCAAGGTACTTTAGTGCAAATGTTACAAAATGCATGCCACAAATGGCTGAAATATTGCCCAAGCGGAGTTGAAAAATAACAAGCTTCATTTTCTTTGGCTATTTATATACAGTTTGATTATTTTATACTTCTTCTTGAACTCATTTGTAGAAAATAGTATTAAATTGAAGGTTGACTAGTAAACCACCATCATGTTGATCATCACTGTCATTACCACAATGATGGCTTTCATCAAAGCAACACTAGCCCCTATGATATAATTGTCAGGTTTCACTGTAATTGTTGGCCACAATGGTCTTGCAGGCTTTCTTCACTGCAACACAAGCAACCATTAGATGATTGTTAGGTTTCACTGTAATGTATATATACCCACAGGGGTGTTGCTGCCTTTATTCAAAGCAACACAAGCAACCATAAGATAATTGTCAGGTTTCACTGTAATGCATAGTCACAGGGGTGTTGCTGCCTTTATTCAAAGCAACACTAGCCCCTGTGATCTAATTGTCAGGTTTCACTGTAATGCATAGCCATTGTGGTGTTGCAGGCTTTCTTCAAGGCAACACAAGCAACCATAAGATAATTGTCAGGCTTTACTGTACTCTCAGTCACAGGGGTGTTGCTGGCTTTCTTCAAAGCAACAGATGCAACCATGAGATAATTGTTAGGTTTCACTGTAATGCATAGTCACAGGGGTGTTGCAGGCTTTCCTTAGTCAGTTTCATCTTAGATGATATAAAAAACTCTAAAGATGTCTCGTATGCATATCAAACTATATAAAGCTATCTCTCCCTGTGAAGATTTAGCCTTGATAGGTTGTCTCCTACACAGTCAGAGATATTGAGTCCCCTCAAGCCTAGCTAAGTCCCCCAAAGGACTTGTTTCCGAACTCACTAATGGGTAATGTGATGTCTGGTTCAGTAACTTTCACAAACCCTTTTTGTTTTAGATATTCACAATATTGAATTTCTTTATAAAAACTTTCATTTTCTTTGGCTATCTATATGTACAGTTTAATTATTTGTTATCATTTGTTAAGTTTTTTATGTATATTGGCTATAGACCAAAAATAGTTAAATTTAAACAAAATTAACACTAGATATCAAAATTTGATTTTATCGTATCAGCACTCTAATAAAGTTTTATCAAATTTTATCATTGTACTATTTATCTCATGGCCACTTTTGAGAATCTATGAAATGATGAAAAGGCGTGATCCCTTTTTGGAGGCCAATTTACAAGTATATAAGTTTATATGAATTTCCTGCACAAGCAGCTTAGGGTTGACATTAACATAATATAACTCTCCTGTATAAAACACTCAGAATAACACTATAGTGATTTCAGGAGATTTACAATCAATGACTGATCTCTTGTTTGCATCTGACATCAAATAAGTTAAGCTCCCCCTAAGGCCTAGTTAAGACATCCCCCTAAGGTTCACTTAGCTCGCTAATGTGTTGATCTAGTGCCTCAAACAACCACGTTTGGAACACTGTCACTATCATTGTGCACAAGAGAAACTGAACTTACAATAGAGAAAATGTCCTTGTAACAGGTATTAAAATGGTTTTGTCAGAATTAATTGATTAAAATATGTTTCGTCACAAATATGTTAATTATTTTTATACTGTTAATCGCCGCTAATTTGTTATTTCATAACCTGTGAATAAGGCACCATAAGGAACCATGCATCTATCACCAAACACCAAAACTAAGCTCATGTTTTTGAGTTTCAGTGATTTATAGAAAACAATTGAGTCTTATCCTGCTTTATTTGTCATCTTTTCTACTGATTTTGAATGACCTCAAAGCATTACACTTAATATGTTAGACATTATGGTCTAGGTTATACAGTCAAAATCAGTTTTGGTCAAAAATTAGGAGTAAATTAGATTTGTATAAAAAACGGATTGACCTTTTGAGACATCCTAATTCTTATATTTTAATGTCCATTCATTTTGAAGTGATGCCCTAGCTTAGCCCAGATTGTTACAGCCAAGAACAGTCTTGGCTGAAAATTAGGTGCAGCTTTTGAGACATCCTAATTCTTGTATTTTTATTCTGAATAACAACCAAAGTCACAGATCTTGAGTGATGCCCTTATCCCAGATTGTTACAACCATGGACAGTTTGATTTGAGAATTAGATGTAAATAAAATCTTTATAAAGACAGGATTGACCTTTTGAGACATATGTTAATTCTTATACAGTAGAACTCGGATATAACGAACTCCAAGGGACCAAAGAATTTAGTTTGCTATATCCGAGTGTTCGCTATAACCATGTTCGCTATATCCGTGTTCTACTGTATTTTAATGTCCTTTGATTATGAATAACCCCATAAGTGCAAAGTCATAGATTTTTAGTGGTCTATTAGCCAAAATTGATTCAGTCTAGGATAGTTTTGGTTGTAAATTAGATGTAAATTAGATCTTTATAAAGACAATATTGACCTTTTGAGACATCCTAATTCTTATATTTTAATGTCGTTTGATTTTGAATAACACCTAAGTTTAAAAGTCCAAAGTCATATTTTGAATGCCCTTATCCCAGATTCTGACAGCCAAGGACAGTTAGAGTTGAAAATTAGATGTAAATTAGATCAGTATAAAAACAGGAATGACCTTTTGAGACATCCTAATTCTTATATTTTAATGTCCATTCATTTTGAATAACACCTTAGTTTAAAAGTCAAAAGTTTGATTTTGAGTGATCCCCGAGCCCAGATTGTTACAAAGTCATAGATTTTTAGTGATCTCTAAGCCAAAATTAATACATTCAAGGATAGTTTTGGTTGTAAATTAGATTTGTTTAAAGACAGGATTGACCTTTTGAGACATCCTAATTCTTATATATTAATGTTATGAGTACCATGTATTTTGAATAGCTTAAAAGTCCAAAGTCATAGATATTGAGTGATGCCCTTATCCCAGATTATTACAGCCAAGGACAGTTTGAGTTTAAAATTAGGTGTAAATTAGATTTGTTTAAAAACAGGATTGACCTTTTGAGACATCATAATTCTTATATTTCCAAATCCTTTGATTTTGAAAACCTCTCAGTTGCAAAGTCCAAAGTCATATATCGAACTGATTGTTCAAGTCAAGAACAGTTTTGGCTGAAAATTAGGTGCAGTTTTTGAGACATCCTAATTCTAGAATTTTTAATTTGAATAACCGCCATAGTCACAGATTTTGAGTGATATGCCCTTATCCCAGATTCTTACAGCCAAGGACAGTTTGAGCTGAAAATTAGGTGTAAATTAGATCAGTATAAAAACTGGATTGACCTTTGTGAGACATCCTAATCCTTATATTTTAATATTGTTATGAGTACCATATATTTTGAATAGTTTAAAAGTCCAAAGTCATATATTTTGATGCCCTTATCCCAGATTGTTGCAGCCAAGGACAGTTTGAGTTGAAAATTAGGTGTAAATTAGATTTGTACGGAGACAGAGAAGGAGTCAAGTATAGCAGTGATCAGCACTTGTGTTGGTTGATTGACTCAAGAACCTCTCTATAACAGGCAACCTGTCAATTAGCCTGGCAATCAGATCATGGACGTCAATACAAGTTGTGGACCTTCTCACTGGATACAGCAGTAGATACTGGTGGGGAGGTTCATCAATATTTCACTCATGTCTTGTGATTGAAATGTCTATACAATTTTTTTTTAAATGATGACGGTATAACTCTTAAGCAACATAATAATGAGAATGACTCTATCTAGCCCAAAATCGCAACTCTGTGAACTAAAAGCACTCTATGCTCCCTGGTCTAAACCGAGCTGACTTTAGTCTTTCAAGGGTCACCTCGAACTCAACTCTTAACAGGTACCCAATTGCACCGCCGGGTGAACCGAGGCTAATCAGATCATGGATGTCAGTACAAGTTGTGGACCTTCTCACTGGATACAGCAGTAGATACTGGTGGGGAGTTTCATCAATATCTAACTCATTTCTTGTGATTGAAATGCCTCTACAATTTAAAGAAAATGATGATAGTATAACTTTTAGTTGTCCTTGTTACAATGTTACATTTGAGATTTTGTGCTTTTGACACCTTGCAGCCACAGTTCCGTGCAAGTTTAAGCAATGTTCTATCCTTGTATTGCTAAGCACTTGCAAAGGAAGCAACATTAATAGAGATTATTACCCTCTTAAAGGGGTTTTATGACGTCATAGACTAGATATACGTGGAGTCATCATAACAATCGATTGCTAGGCTAAAGTGATATGTGCACATATGCTCATATTGAAAATATGTCACTACTTATTTCCACCCTATGGGCAATAATAATGATAATGACTCTCTGTAGCGCCAAATCTCCACTCTGTGACCTAAAAGTGCTCTTTGCTCCCTGGTCTAACCTGGGCTGATGTTTAGTCGCTTGCCATGGGTAAATCAAACCCTTCAAACTCTCGATCAGTTAATTCAGTCTGGGTCACCGATACATCATACAAGCCAAGTTGATGTTGCTGAACTACATAGCATTATAATTGAGCTTTGCATAAGAACCAGCTTGTGCCACCACATCTCCTTTCTTTTAATATCTCTTGGTATGAAGTGACCAGCAATCGAACCTCAAACTTGAATCACCCAATACGTCAATGGATGGTTCAAGGACCTTGAGAGCTATGCCAACTGGTCTTACATGCTCCTGGTAAGGTCATCAAAGATAGATCGATAGACAGGTAGAAGCCAGACCCCTATCAATTAAATGTTAACATCTCCTGCATTGTACATTACTGGCTTCTTGTCACTTATCTCTGTTTAATCACATTTACTCTTTTCATTAAGTTGTTGTTACTGTGTTTTGTACTATTTATTTATATATATGCCCCTACATCATTACTCTTCCTCTGCTTGAGAACGACACAAGAATCTGTGTTGAAAGGTTGCATACAATGAACAAAGAAGTTGTCATCCATATGTTCCTCAGCATTACCTTTTAAATTATTCTAAAACCTGCTGTCTGGCTTTCACTTCTCCTTTCTACCCTCTGTTTCCCCCAACCATTTCATCTATTGTCCCCATATCTATCCATTTTCAGAATGGAAACACATTTAACCCCACTTACTCACTCATTCACTAAGAACAATGTAGCATTATTTTCTAAAGGGTTACACTTACTGCAATAGTACAATTTGTTGTACTTTGTTCTGTCAAGTGCTTTCCAGGTTTGGACCCATATTCTCAAAGTCACACTGGAAGATGAAGATTCATTCCCTAGCAACATATCCTGAAATATTCTCATAAACCTTCTAGAGGATATGAGGCCAAAACTTTAATATATGCATATATATATTATATATATATTAATTTATAAACCATAAAATTCATTGAATGAACCACCTCAAAGACATTGTGCATGAAGATTCATTCAATAGCAACTTATCCTGAAATATTCTCAGAACCCTTCTAAAGGATATGAGGCCAAAGCTTTAATATCTATACGCTATATTTAATTTATAAACCATAAAATTAATTGAATGAACCACCTCAAAGACATTGATCAAGATAATCAATGAACATAACGCGGTATGAATCAAGTTCCATGTGTCTTCTTCAACAGCTGATTACCACAGAATGATAAAAGGCACTTCAGTTTTCAGAATTATTGACCCGACTGACAAAGCTGAAACTTAGAGTCCCATTCAAGATATATATTGCCCATATATCATCAATATTAGGTTATAAATGTTCAACTCATTACATCAAGATACTTTATTTCTCGTACATTATTCTCATTTTCTCATTGGCGTTGGAGATGCTGTCGTAACTTAATTTCTTTCCATTGGGAAAAGCAAATTGTGAAATGACACTGAACCTTAAAGATTTTTCTTAGAAAGGTTGTTAACAAACAAGGCCCAATAAGCTATGTTTTCTTGTTCACATGTTCTAATATGTTTACAAAGTTTTGAACTTATTTATTCAAAGCGACATTTTAGGTGTTGTTAGTCACATATGTCATTCCTTTTCATATGCTTTATTTGTCAAGAAAAATACTTTTACTGAGAGTAGGATTAATGATACATGTATCAGTTAAGTTTTCAGTTAGTTATAAGGGTATAAACTTTCGATTTTGTTTAAAAGAGTTGACAAAGTATTGCTGCTGCCACATGACAATAACTATATATAATTAATTTTTCAGAAACGTTTTAAAAATATTAACTTCTATCTTTTAACCAATTCAGGGCTAACAATTTTTGAAATCATAAGTTTTTAATGTTTTTCAAATTTTGAACCTTATAAATTATTGTAAATATGATTCAGTTTTATCAATTTGTTAATGATTTATCCTTTAATCGAGATTGACTTAAATCTGCAACATTGTTTATATTTCTCATATTGTTTATGAACATCACAATTAAAGTTCAAGGACAAATTATGCTATACTGCAAGAAGTAACGTTTATGTTTTGTTTTACATAACTCGATCAACAGAATGCTTATGTAAGCATATTTACAAAAAGTCTTATATTTCAAATGGATATTCTGTATTATCAATGACAGGCGTTCTTCTAACGACGCATATTTTGATAAAATCTGGTTTAAGGAGATTATGTTATGTCACCAAATATTAATGAATCATATCTCCGTCTTTGGCACAGATATCTTTAAGGAGGATTTTATAATGTCACTTTCCATAGTTATCAAGTTTTAATTTTCTGAGTCATCAGTTGTAGAAAGAAATGTATCCTTGAAGCTGTTGAAGATTCCTTCGCAAGTTAGATAATGTACTTTTAAGTATGGGCAGTTCAGTTTCGATTTACATTTCATTCTCAAAGAAACTGCTGTTAATGGTTTTATATCACTTATATCATCTTTTCTTCTCCCTTGTGTTATGTATTGCATTCAGGGAGGCATAACTTACGCGATCACATTACATGGAGTGGAGACGACGTTATTCCATCATGGCCGACTCATACATAAAGTGAAGTCATCATTGTTGTAGCTATGACATTATCAATACAATGTACACAGTCATAGTATTAGTTGGACAACTTATTAGTACTTAATACACTACACCTTGGAATCATACAAACAGATTTTAGGTATTCAAAGGTTAGTGTATGTATTTCACCAGGTACCCATGTTTATCGCTTGTGGTTATTTTGAACTACTGACAAAGTTTATCTCATGGTTCCATGTTGGAAAATAGAAATTCTCTTGAAATTTCCAGATAGATGAGCCATTTCGTCACGCATTTAGTGTTTTTCATGCTTGTTTTTGGTGAACCTAAATAATAGTGGTTTATTATGCTATACATCAAATGTCTTGATAAGTATTATGTTTCTTGTTTTTATAATCAAGGATATTTGATCTTGATGTACTGTAATAAAGAAATCCTTCTTTGATGGTGTTATGTGAATACCTTCTTTTTAACTGAGACAAAATAGATTAGTTCTAGGAGATTTGATTTCATGATCATGTTTTAAATCTTGGGGACAAGAAAACATCACAGAAACATCTGAATCAGCCAAAACTGCATATGGTCATGTTTGAAGACAAATTTCTTGAAAGTTTTAATAACTTTTCAATTCATTTTATTTAATTTCATGGTCCATGCTTTATAACCCTTACTCTGTAGGTTCTGGAGAATTCTAGAACTCAGACTAGCCAGTTTTTGCGCGATCACATAGAATGACTTTGACTTAATATTGGTTCTCACCCTATATATGCATGTGTAAAATAAATTACAAATTCCTCAATTGTTTATTCAAAGGATGACATATGGCTTGGAAGAATGGATAATGCATGTTTGTTCTTCTTTAAGGTGAAGATATTACAATATGAAATGTCATCTTTTATATAAACTTAAATTTCTATTTGGTAGAAGCATATTTTCTTCTAAGACATTACATAAAAAGAACATTTTTTTGCAAGCTAGTGTTTCAAATTCAATTGGTGACTGTCAAGGGAAATCTGTCATCAACTTTGATTGATTAATCAAATAAGACTTAAATCTTGAAGTAAAATCAAGGAGATGGAAATGTATGTCAAACCCTCCCATGAAGTTTCAGATGGCACTCTAAAGGCAACTTGATTCAGGAATAGATGGCAAGGTGGCAAGAAGAGGCAGCTTCTGTTTGCCAACATTTGGAGTTGTCTGAGTGCCTTCAATGTCACAAAAATAGAAGCTGACGAGTTTTTCAAGACACCAGAAGCAGGTTAAAAGAGTCCAAGAGAACATGATTGACACCAACATATGGTCAAGAGAGACAGCTCAAGACAACATGCTTGTGTTTAAGATGGCCGACTGATTCCTTGATTAACTTTAAATCAAAGTTTTCAGAGGAAAGTGAAATGCTAATGAAAGATGCCTGTCTGTCTGTCTGTCTGTCTGTGCATCTGGACCAGAACCTATACACTATTAAAACTTGACACATTTAGCATGTATTGTGGTGCCTTTATGGATTTTCAACTTCTAACAATTGTTTTAGCTGCATGTTTTCATGCATCACTGTTTCTGCATAAGAACTCTACTTAAGAACTGTATCAAGCTAAACAAAACTTGGTCAATCAGAGTATATGTGACTTTTAGTGTTTTCATTTTAAGAAAATCTTTTTTTCTGTTCTATTGAAAAATGATAAAATGAAACATTTGTGAGGATTTTTCTATTACCAATGATCTGTATTGGTAATTAACACCTGCCTATGAGTTACATAAGCTTCCAAGTCTTAGAGCTTTTTTTTCAAAATATACCCAAAATATAGGCAGTTCTTATATATTATTGGGGATATAAATTAGTCTGAATGTTGTCAACTACAATATGTCTGTCAACAAGGGATAAAAGGTATCACTAGAATAGATCAATGGCAGTTCAAGAAAGTATGCTCAGAAGTTCAATGACAGAAACGCTCCTTCTTGAGTTCATCAGAATCTGACACTAGAATAGAATTGTGACAGGTTCAAGATAAGTGTGGAGTTGACCTCCAGACCACATACAAGATATTCTTCAACACCTTTGTGTTGGGAACAAGAGCAAGACCAATAAAATAGAACTGATGACAGTGACCATGTGCTCTTCATAAACTCTTAACAAAAAATATCTGAAGCCCTTACATGATAATACAATTGCTACAGGTTAAATTGTAAAGAACTACCAGAGTACTTCCAACTTGATTTCAATATGTCTGTGTGTAGAAGCAACTGATAGGGAAGATCCTTCTATGCATGAAATGCATATTTGGTTGGTTACTGGTGACCATATGTTCATCCACGAGAGAAGTTTTTTCCAGTTAAAAGATTCTTCCAATATCTCATGTGAGAAAACTGCTAACATTAACCATGTGTTCATCAAGAGTGTTGTTTTCAGACATCCATAGATTCTCCACAAGAATGGACTCAAGAACGGTTTACAAAAGATTTCAGTCAAAAAACATTCCTTCTTGACTTCCAATACCTCCTTTTGAAGGAACATTGAAAGAAAAGTGAAACTGTTAACAATAACCATGGGCTTTTTGAGGCTCGAGTACTGTTCCCATAGAAGATATGTCCGGAGATGCTTTCACAAGAATACAATCATGACCAGCTAAGAAAAGTGTTCTTCGTCCCTTTTTATCATGAGAATAAATTGTCTTCAAGTGAACTGTCTGGAGATCCTTTCACAAAAATACAATAGTGAACACTTCAATAAAAGTGCAAGGAGTGTCAATGATAGAAACACTCCCTTTTGATTCAATAGTTAAATTTAAGAACAAAATAGGCAAGAAACCTCTGACAATTGACCATATATATGCTCATCCTTTAGTGTTGTCTTCACATCAAGATGTCCAGAGATGTTGACACAAGAATAGTGAAATATCTGGTTCAAGAGAGTTCCAAGAACTCGGATGACACAACCACTTCTACTTGAATGCTAATGGTCTCTGCAGACAAAGAAGAAGCAAATTTAAGTCTTTCTGGAAGTGTCCAAAGTTTTTACGACAGTATTGTCTTTACATCAATATGACCAGGGATTCTTACATAAGGAATAAAAGCATGTGTCAATTAAAGCATGAGGTCCTGTTTTGTCAGAGAACATTTCAACTTGATTTTAACAGGTCTGTACCTTCAACAGAGAATGGGGAGTGTCAAGCATTAAGTGACATTATGTTATGGATAAGACATGGTCCACGGGCATTATCAATAATAAAGGATGTTTGCCCACTTTGACTTTAACATCAATATGACCAGGGATTCTTACAAAAGGAATAAAAGCATGTGTCAAGTAAATCATGAGGTCCTCTTTTGTCACAAAACATTTCAACTTGATTTTAACAGGACTGTATCCTCAACAAAGAAGTGTCAAGCCTTAGGTGACATTATTGTGTGAAATGTGGTGTGCATTGATATCTATTCTGCTGAGTTCTGTGAATTTGAGTCAAATGCCAATGTATAGAGGATATTCAAAATGAGTCATTGCACTTATCAAATCATGTCCTTGGCATGACAATAGTTTTAGTTTAGGAAGCTTAAACAGGAAATGTAGTATATTTTTATAAAACAGCTTTTTTGTCTCAAATATTAACTTCTTTAGTTTATGTAAGGATGTACTCAACAAAACAAGGAATTTTGGAAATGTTTATGATAAATATATTATCAGAATGCCAATGAATAGAAATCAATCATTTATGAACATATAACCCTTACTATTTTTGTAATATGAGTTTATTACATCAGTTGGTTTATGACCATTTAAAGTTTTTACCCAAAGACTAATTTTAAAATAAAATATTAGAACTGAATCAAGAAAGATATTATCAGAGAGGATTTGTATATGCTGTACCTGCTCTGAGACAAATTATTGGATTAACTATATTGGTCTAAGCAAAGTGGTTTCATCTTACTTCTGAACACAGAATCCAACAATATGACCACTTAATTGGGCAAACAAGAATCCATATATCTGTATCAATCCATGACTTTCAGACAAGCTGTCGCCAACCGACTTAAACAGCATGGTATCTCTTGGATGAACAACTTTGTCTTGTATATGAGGTATTGCTCCAAGACAAGAGACGCCTGATACCGTTGTTGTCCATTTGACTTATAGCATAGACTTCATGTCATTGAGACTTAAATGAACAACTTTGTCTTATATATGAGGTACCAGCTCCAAGAAAAGAGACGCCTGTTGTCCATTTGACTTGTAGCAAGGGCGGATCCAGGATTTTTGAAAGGGGGGGGTCCCAAAATAATTTTTCTCCACTCAGTGGGGGGGGGGTGTCCACGACCCCTTATACATGGATTTGAAAGGGGGCGGGTGTTGGAAAGGGGGGGGTCAGGACCCCCTGGATCCGCTAGTGTGTAGCATAGACTATGTCATAGACAACTTTCTGTCGAAGTTATTATCACAATAACAAATACAAAGAAATAATAAAAATATGAAATTATTTAGGCCTTGACCTGAGATTAATATTCTGGAATAGGCTTTTAGGATCTTGCTTCATGATTTGCAACACAAAATATTTTGTATTGATTTATTCAACAAATTTTTTTTTATGCTTTCCTTAAACTTTATGGCATATCTCAAGAACCATTAACGGCAGGTGGTCTAAGCAGGGTTTTAAAGGGCTTTATGGTGTGATTCACCTTCAAACTTGAGGCCCTAATAGCTTGGAATAACATGGGCTTCAGCTCATTTACGTGTTGTAATACCGGTTTTGTTGCCTACAAAAAATTTCAGCATGTAAAAATCAGGGTGGGGGGAGTAATGTGCTTCTTCTGCCCTGAAACTTCAGTTTCAGTCACTTGCTATTCTGAATGACTGCATGTACATGTATGTAAGGATTTGATTTACAATGGGAAACATTTTATTCTATTCGTATCATGTTGAAAAGTTTTTAAATTAGACCATGCATTTGGAAGTCATCGAATAACAACTCAAATAGTGGCAGTAACTGTGCTAGCAAAATTTGACTGTGCAGGAGAATTTGCTTACCATTTGTTTCATATTTGTTCATCTCCAATGCAAAGACATTTTGATGATCGAATACATTTGCAATTTATGTTTTGGTCTAGGAAGACTTGCTTTATCATGATTTTGTTTATTTCTTCCTCTTTAATTGCAAATACTTCTTGGTGATCACATACATTTTGCAAATTTTATCTAAGACAAATTGCTTACGATGCAACATTCAAGCATGGTTTTGTTGCTTCGATTCCATTGCAAAAAAGATTTGGTGATCAAATGCATTTGGTAAATTCATTTGTCTAAGACGACTTGCTTCCAATAATCGAAAGTTAAGCATGGTTTTGTGTATTTGTTGTCTCCATTGCAAAGACTTTTTTGGTGATCAAATACTTTTATATTTAATTCATAATATGTCTAAGATGACTTGCTGACTGATGTAACATTAAAGTATGGTTTTGTGTATTTGTTGTCTCCATTGCAAAGACTATTTGGTGTTCAAATACATTTAGTAAATTAATATGTCTAAAACGACTTGCTTACAATAATCGAAAGTTGAACATGGTTTCGTGTATTTATTGCTTTGATCTCCATTGCAAACTCTTTTTGGTGAACAAATACATTTGTTTTATGTTAGAATGCAGAAGCACTCAAAGCTAAATGCTACACTGAATTTCAGCGTAATACCACCCAGTTTTAGTTTTAGCTGATGCTCGCAGGTTTCACCAGAATGCATAGCCACAGTTGTGTTACGAGCTTTCTCCCTGCAATAATACTAGCATTTGTGATAAAAGTGAAATACTCTTTTCGGAGCAGCCTTGATATAAGCTCTTTGGAGCTTGTTGGCCAATCCATTCATGTATATATACATATCATGAATAAAATATGTTTAAATCATACTCTAGAAAGCGGCTATAAACCCCACATCACCTCGCCTCAAAGCTAATGTTATAGTGTGTATATAACACAACTTCTGTAACTTGAGAATTATGCCCAGGGTTGTTTTAAGCTTTAATGTTGTTAAATTCATTTGATCTGTGAAGAGATGTAAATACTTGGTAACACTTTTAACAATTATTTTCCATGTAATTGAGAATGTTGTGTAATGAGAACAATTCTATCATATGATAAGTGTCCTCTTTCATGGAATTCACCTGTAAGGCCTGTTTTTAATCAGATTTCATTATTGACAGAACAAATTCTATTTGATAACTCGATCTCTGCATAAGGATTATAAATAAAGTTATGTACAAGTATTTTTTCTGGGTATTTTCAAGACTTAATAATTGTCATCTGAAAAGGTTATTATTTTATGTAAAGAAAAAACTTTCTTGACAAGTGAGTTTTGCTGAAGAACCAAGCAAGATGTGATAATAATAAGAAAGGTTTTTTTAAAGTTATATTTCAAAATAAAGATCTGAATATACTGGAACATAAAATCAAAGGAGCAAATGAGAGGAATATTATTTTAGTGAGAAAACATTAAATTGGAAAATGATAGAGAATCAGACCAAAGATGGAGCACAGTGGTGTAGTGGTTAAAATTAGCATGCTGGCCTCTCACACCGGACACCCAGGTTCGAATCCTGGTGGAGACACCAAAAATTTGTGACTTTGGTCTCATTCTGTGTTGTGTCCCTGGGCAAGGCACTTCATCCACATTGCACTCAGTCCACCCAGCTGTTAAAATGGGTACCTGAAAACTGGATGTATACTGACCTACATGGTCGTGATTAACGGTGCTCAGGAGCAGTTGTGAAAGTACACTCCTTCGGGGTAATAATGTAGTGCTTTGAGCATGTCTTAGGACGTGGAAAAGGCACAATGTAAGTATGCACATTATTATTATTAAAGATCAGACCAAATTAAATTATTCATTATTTCTTGACAAAAAATATAAATTTTAGGGTGAAAATTATGTCCACTTTAACATGGATAAACATGGAAAGTTAAGAAGAAAAGTCAACTCTATTTTTTTTCTTACAGTTGTCAAACATAGAGATCAGACAATGAAATTATGTTTAAAGATCATGAGTGTTTTATCTCTAGTCTGTTCTGTGCTGATTGATTATTCATCAATAAATCTTATCTCACAATGACCCAACTCAGATAACCTTGAGATGTCTGGAAGATCCCGAACTAGTGAAAGATTAGTACCTCAAGGATATATTTGGACTATCAAAGGGGAAAGCAGGATACTACTGCTTTCTGGTCAAAAACACTTGATATCTCTCCATGAACAACCCTTTTTCCAGTGGACCTTGTTTCTTACTTCTTTTAAAAAAAATCCCCTGAAACTTATTATTAATTCAATTCAGTTCCACCCCAGACTGATCTTTCTTAAGAAAATATGTGTGCACCCCTAAGGTCAAGGAACTCTAGTCTTCTCAGTTATTACTCAGATCAGAGCAGACTGATTGCGCAATTAACTTGCTTTGAATGCAACCTGTAAGGATTAATAATTATGTATTTCTGACCCAAAAGTGATCCTAGAATACATGGAAGGAATCACTTGAGTTGCCTTTTGGGTGAAAATGGTAATGTTCCTTCGTACAATCATTGCTGGGTTTGTGGTACCAGACAGGACGGTGTTGTCTAAGAGTGCAGCATCTTGTTCTAGTTTGTAGTCATGACCATTGATTATTCCATGTTTGGTGTATTCCATGCTGTCAGTTGCTTGATATATTCTGAGTCTGTGCTCCTAATTATCAAGGACATTGCTTTGTATTCATAAGTATAAAGCTACATAAAACTCAATTACATGAAATGCTTTTATATTTCTGGACATTCCTCTTGTAATTAAGGATGGGTATCGTTCCTCATTTTTGTATTGCAATATATTGTGATGCAGGAAAGCGTATTGCAATACATATTGCAATATATTGGTACTTTTCAAATTGTTAAACACTGTTTATGACCTGCATACATATTTCAATTATTTAAACAACATATCTTCACATTTTGTTAAGACATACCTTCTGTAAAATCATGCTTCATAAGGTTGTGTAATTTTGCAGTTTTAGATGGAAATTGCTTATTTGAAAACGTTCTTTAATACAATATACACACATTTGCAATGCAAAATGACTCAACCAAATGCTTTTGTTATGCTGAATTATGGCTTTTCTCATGGGTAGCAGGTTTCACTTTCCATTGTTGTTTTATGTTAGCGAGTGTGAGCTCTTCTTTATTTTGTTGTAAAATATGAATTGACAAACATACTATCCCCAGTAACATGTTTTCAACTGAGTAATAATCTTGTATTCATAAAAAATTTAGCATAAACTGGAAGGACCCCTTGAACCCCCTAAAACCCTCCCCACCAAATACCGCAATAGGACTGTCCCTTTAATGGTTAAAACATTGCAATGGATCAAGGTCCATCTTCAAAGAAAAAAGTTGTTAGGTTATCCATTAAACCCATTGCATGTCTGCTATTATCTACAGTTGCATCCATGCCACATCTAGATCAAGTTTCTTTTTTTCTGTAGCAAGAGAGATGTTCAATATTCTTTCTAAATAGGTTGGCCATTGTTTTTAAAGGTTATCCATCACCTGATGTTTGTAAACAATCTGGTTTAAGTTTCATCAATGTCAGGGGTCGAATACCACAGACTTAAACCATTTTCTTTTTCTTTCAAGTTCACTTTCATGTAAATACTTCTAGAAAAAATTTCAGGTATAAACTTTCTGGCACCAAGTGACCTTTCTCATTAACATTTAAAACTTATAGTTGAAATTTAGATCCCAGAGTAAGTTGCTTGATATTTGGTGCTTACATATTTTTTGGGGTTCTTAAACTTTGTTAGTGAGTATATTTGCCCGAATGCAATCTTATAAGGATTTACCTGAACTTTTCAAATTTCATAATGAATCAACCTTTCTTTTTTAGATTAAAACATATATATGCTTGATTTTACAAATAAACAATTCAAATGGAACCTCACACCAGAGTGGTAATGTTATCTATTATACTCATTGCCTGTTAGCAATTTTCTACATTGCATCCATGCCATATAGATCAAGTTTCTTGAATTCCGTAACAAGAGTGATGTTCAATTTTCTTTCTCAGTGCAAAAAAACGTTATCCATCCTCCCTGCAAAGGTTATCCATCAAGCGCTGTTTGTAAACAATCTGGTTAGTTTCATCAATGTCAGGCCCAGACTTTACCCATGTTCTGTTTCACTTCTGAGTTCACTTTCATGTAACATAATACCCAAACCTTTTAAGAAAACTGCTAGGATATCAAGTCTCTAGCAACAAATGGCCCAAATGTAATTGAAGACTGCATGCCATTGCCTAGATGTCCCATGTCGTACACACACATGTAGAAATATATTAAATTAGCACATTTGGATATTAGTCTAACAATATATACTGACGCTAGGGCTTTGGTAAATTAGATCTTTAATATGGTTATGAAAAATATTGTTTCTGCAAAAATGTTTTGTCATGGGGAATGAGGGGCATGTTTCAATAATGTAAAGAATTCTATTGAAGGCTTGTGTTTGGAAACTGATGATTCAGAACGGAAGCAAACTGTTTTATGGTAATTGCAAAGTTTCTTTTCTTATATGTCTTGAAATATAAATTACCAAATGATTAAATTATGCCATCTTCTATTTGGCAAGTGTCAATGTTTATGAAAAACTACCAATTTAGAATTGCCTGTATCAGTTTAAATCAATATGCCCATACTTTGACCAGTTTACAATTGCCTGTATTAGTTTAAATCAATATGCCCATACTTTGGCCAGTTTACAATTGCCTGTATCAGTTTACATCAATATGCCCATACTTAATAGCTAACAATGATTTTACAAGTATTCTTCTATAGGGAGTAGGTTCAAAGGTGTCTAACACATATTGCTGTCTAAATGTTTGTAACAATTTTCTTTTTAGTAACTAGCCAAATCTGATATCCCCCTTTCTTGAAATGCAAACTTTTGATGTCTTCTATACTGTTCAGTCTTCTTGAAACAATACCATCTCATGAGAATGTTGTAAGAGACCGAGTTCTTTAAAACACCTTGATAATGCCGTTTCAATGTTTTGAACTCAGATATTCCCACTTCATGTCGTCTTGAAACAATAGAATCTCCAGAGAGTACAAAGATACAGATTTCTTCAAAAACATCCGGTTTAGTTTTGTCTCGTTTTCGTAACCTGTTTAAGCAACTGGTACCTGATATGCGTCAATGAATATGTTTGTTGGAAACAGTTTGTCTTTTTTTTAAATAACCTGTCTGTTTCAACAGAACTCACGGCAAAGATAGAAACATGTTGTAAATGTTATTCTCTTTATTCTCTTGAATATGTTTAATTAAAACATTTTGTTAGGTGAAGTAACTTTTTGTAAACAAATTTAGCTTCTGAAATATGCCATTTTGATACATTTTTCTGTAATTCAAAATATTTTGGAATAATATTTCCATTTCAACGGAACTCACAGCAAAGACAAAGACATATTGTAAATGTTATGCTCTTAATTGTAATTTCTAGCAATTGGTAGTATGTGTGACTTAAGAAATAAAACAATCCCAGAAACATCTATTTCTTCACCAAAACAAGAAGTACAATATGAGGGATCGAGCCTTTGAGATATTTTAAAACTTTTATACCGAGTTATAGTTCTTTCAATTGACCTGCTATGGCTTTCTCTTGTATCTATAGGGCTGACAGTATCACAGACTCGATTATATCAACCATAAAAGTATACAAATAAGAATGCCCCTATATAAAAAATCTCTGCCACAGCCACAGTACACCTTTTAAAGAAACTTTTACCATTGCCGCATGTGGAAGGGCTCTGGAAAGGGTGGGGCCTTGGATTCATAGTTACTACCGTCAGCCTTTTTCACATTGATGATGAATTTGCATAACAGTCGAGAAAGTTCATCAGCTGAAAGTGTCTCAAGTTTTCTCTCATCATTTTCCGTGGCCATGAATTTTGTGAGAATTTTCAAATCATTGTTCGTCTTTCTCAAAATGTTATCATTTTGGTTTTTGCCGATAAATTCTGCAATTTCTGAATCATCACAATACTTTGGAATATCTCCATTCACAAAATCAAGAAAATTGTCATCCAAAAGTTCATCGATATTGACACCATTGATCTCTGCATCAAATGACATGTTAATCGACACAGTTTCGGCAACACATTGTAATTTATATCTTTATACCTGTTTCTGTGTCCCATCTTCAAGTTTCACATTGAAAACATTGTATGTACCCAACGGTTTGATTATTGAGACAATTAATGATTTAGGTTTTAATTCTTGTTCTTGGTTTATACCTGTGGAAAACTATCATAGGTAAACGTCTTGGTATATCTGATATCTCAGTTCTGTACATAGCCCTGACTCAACCTTTGATTAACAAATTTATTATTTATGTTCTCCCAATATAGTTGCATAAGAGACAGGTTTCTGTGTTCATCCATTTTACGCCTTTTGTGGCAAAATCTTAAACACTGAATTCCGAGACTATGCCAATTTGACTTATGACATGAAATAAAAATATTTGAACTAGAAATTAATGACAAAGAATATAAATATTTAAAATAGAAATTAGTGATATTGAATAGAAATATTTGTAATAGAAATTAATGACATATATATTGAATAGAAATATTTGAAATAATAATGCATCACTTAACATAAAAAAGTTATTTTTCCAATCTACTAATATGAAAAGTTATTTATATGAATATTGAAAAATAAAAATGTTTTGATTAGATAAAGGCAGTGCTCGTCTTTAGCATGATGACATTTATCATTTTGATATCCATTGTTACTCTGATCTAGTAAATTGATTCATACAAAATATTATTTCATTAATCTTATTCAATTGCCTTTATCAAACAAATGGTAGTTTGTTTTTTAACTTAATCACCTGAACAAAATTTCTTATAAAAGAAAACGATTAATGATTAGGAATACAACCTTTAATATTTGTGCGAGTATCTCTTCTATTTTCTTATCTCAGAAAAAAATCAATTTCAAATTCTTTAATGTGGATGTTTTACAATTATATAGAACTGTTTGATTTATATTTCAAACAAACCTCATACAGTTTGTGTAACTTCTTAACTAAAAAATTCTGAAAAAGGAAGGCATTCCATTGGCGCATTAACATTATGAGTGATTATAAGTTTTTCAAGTTAAGGTCAATCATTTTATCTTATCTACTGAAGATGTATAAAACTTGTTCAATGTGTTATGTTCTTCCCTAATGTGGTGCATATACATTTAGATAAATGAAAAGTTTGTTTATGTCTATTTCCACGCAAAGGTCAAGCATTTCTTTAGAAACTTTTCAAAGTTTGTGATACTCTTGAAATGTATTTGTATTATGTAAGTATATGCTGTGATAAGTATGAAACACAGGTGTTAAAAATATCACATTTTATGAACAGTTTAGTTCTGAATGTCAAAGTTTCAAATAAAGTTAGGGACCTTAAGTTAGTCATAAATTTTAAATCAAGCAATGATTTGTTGATGTTTTTCCATCATGAATTTTGTCAAATGTTTTTTATGAAACTGCTTGAAATGCTTTGAATATTTTCATGATATTCTGGGATTTTTGACTGATCATAAAAAGTTTGCACATGGTTACAATGTTTATTTGACATTGATTATTTGTTAAATATGTAATAAGGATTATTTCTTTTGAAGTTATTTGGCTTAAAAAACTTAATCTTTGTAGTGATGGGTGTTTGTTGATTTTTTAATGAATTTTGTGTTAACAGATAAATATTGAAAACAATGCAAAAGAGTTTTTTTCGTCAATTTGTCATCATGATTAGAATCCTATTATATAACTTATTATTCTATATAGAACTTTGAATTTTATGGAGGATCTATTTGTTCTAGGTTGGGTGTTTTATTTTTGTGAAAAAAATTCATTTCTTATATCAAACCTAAATTGTGGTATGATGGAACACAATCCTCTTGAATTCTTTTGATTATGCAATTTTTTAAATAATAACAGTAATTGTACAACATTTTTTTGATTCAAACTTTATACCTTTTGATTTTTGGGGGGTTTGGAAATATTTATTGGTTTTTTATTTCACTTAGTTGTGAACAATTGAATGAAATGTTTGAAGAATTTTAAATGTCACCATCTCATTCATTGTATTTTATTTATGAGTGTTCGTTATAACATATTATTTTACATTTTGTGAAGTAAATATTTGTTCATTTTGTTTTGGTTTGATGATAATCATGCAGACTTATGATCAGTTCATGCCTTACAGTCACAGAACAAAACTAACAAGAATTTAGTGCAGTATGGTTCCATATCGTCTGACACATTCCAAATAAAATCATAATATACAAGATTTTCTAAGAAGTAAACATCTAATTTGAGATGTTCTTCACTCAAATATCAATATATTGATTCTCAAATCAAACATTGGTGCACAAATTTTGAATGTTTGCAAGAATTCAAATTTGTAAATCCTTTGTACATACTTGAATTAATACTTTTAAAGATTTGATTTAAGCTGCACATTTAGAATAGTGTTTGCCTGTCTTGACCAAATAAAAATATTGATTACCCCCCTTCTCACTTTCCTCCATCATGAGGAATATGATCTAAATGCATTAAAAATCTACTCAAACGTATAAATGATTGATATCCCCAACTTTTATAGAAAATCATCAATCTAAGACAGTAATAGGTAAATAGGTGTACTGTATGTTTTCAAATTCCAGTGTTTTTGCATGGGTTCCCCTTTGAATTTCATTTATCTCGGCACATGAAAAACAGTTAATTTATTATAATTTCAATTTCTTAATTTGAATTTCATATTTTGTCATAATTTTTTTATAATTTACCTTGATGAATTGTTTTTGTTGCTTGTTGTTCAATTTTGTTTTAGAACATATTACATTCAATCATTTCATTCATTTTTATTTTTTACAGAAATAGTGCAGTACAGACAATCACGTAAGTATATTCTTTTGTAATTATGAGTATTTGTCAATTTTGATGGGTTTTTTTTATGTTTCATTTTTTTCCCCCCATTTTTTTCCATTTTTTTAAATATTTTTTTTAATTTTTTTTTTCAAAACTCCATACAGAAAAAGGACATGTAAGAATAACAATTCCATACATAACAAACTTGTAACACGTATATACAAGTAATAATTTAACAATGTACACAAGATTTGATGTATAGACAATTAAATATTCAAAGTTCAATCTGACATTAGGTAGTAAATAGTTATTATTGGAATATATGGAATCCTTTCATGATTGAGCCAGTTTCATGTTTTGACAATTTTCTAGGTTATTTGGCATTGACCTTTAAGGTTCATTAATATTTTCAGAGGCTTTAACCAAATTTGTCTTCAAAGGAGAGACATAATTTTTTTTGTTACTGTGTTCTGTTTAATATGGTTTATTAAGCAAGCAATTTCATTGTGTATTCCAGTGGAAATATCAACATTTTCTATGTTAGAATTTTTGAAAACATACAAAAAAACATTCTTTGGATAATCAATTACATGTGAAATTGACAGCATCAAATTCACAAATAATTTTTTTTATCGTTGACAAAAAAAATTTTGAGTGGAAATAACAAATTTTAATTCTCTGTATAAATATGTAGTCTATATAGTGAAAAAGACATGCAATCAATAAAAAATGAAAATAATCATTAATATCTACAAATAGCTGTTATGTTTTCTAGTGAATTGTTTTATTATGGAAATAACAGCAGTTCTTTGTAAAAGCAGTCTTAACAATGCAAAAGACATTTATTCATTGGATGCATGATTTATTCCATAAGAATTTGACAGTTGCAATTACTACCAGCAATGCATGCACAATGAGCTATTCAAGGGAATTTTTAAGGATGGAAATAGAAACAGTTTCCATGTGAGAATTGTCTAGACCATACACATGGAAGCATTTATCCTTTGAATCATCAAGTCCAAAGAAGTCACCATACCAAAGAAAGTAATATTGAACCATGCATGGTTTTCAAGTTATTTGGTTTTGTATGTAAAAGCTATTTCCATGTCTGAGTTTTAATATAAGACAAAGTTGAAGAAGACATAATTGATATTGCAGTTTTGGAATGTATTTGACATGGGAACAACCAATTTCATTGGATGATTTATAATCTAGAAAACTTTGACACATTCCTTTGAATAGTCCTGATTCTTCTGTCTCCGTTAAGATAGACATGCATAAAGATTCCATATGAGAATGGTCTAGTCCATACAAGATAGAAGCATTTATTCTTTGAATCATCAAGTCCAAAGAAGTCACAATACCAAAGAAAGTAACATTGAACCATGCATGGTTTTCAAATCCATTTGGTTTTGTATGGAAAAGCTATTTCCATGTCTCAGTTTTAATATAAGACAAAGTTGAAGAAGACATGATTGATAATGCAGTTTTGGAATGTATTTGACACGGGAACAACCAATTTCCATAGGAGACTGTAAAATCAAGAAAACTTTGACTTGTACCTTTGGAAAAATATAAAAGGTTTTATTGACAAGTTTTTGTGGATTGTCAAAGAAAAAAAACAACATGTGGCAATACAGTGCATAAGTCATTCGAATCCTTCTGTTCTCTTATCTGAAAAAGTCTGATGCTTGCATTGATCTTGATAAATTCTTGGCTTAAAAATATCAAATTACCATAAAAAAGGTCTTGTTCTCTGCATTTATATAGTCATGATTCTTCTGTCTCCATAAAAATAGACATGCTTAAAGATTCCATAGAGAACAGTCTAGTCCATACAAGAAAAAAGCATTTATTCTTTGAATCATCAAGTCCAAAGAAGTCACCATACCAAAGAAAGACATACTGAACCACATGAATGGTTTTCATATCCATTTGGTTTTGTATTGAGAAGCTATTTCCATGTCTCAGTTTTAATATGAGAAAAATATATAATTGATAATGCAGTATTTGAATGTATTTGACATGGGAACAACCAATTTCAATGAGAGCCTATATAATATTTTTAAAAACTTGACACATTGATTTAAATGGTATTTTATTTCAAAAACAAGATAGATATTACAAAATGAATTGTGATACAAACTCAAAGGAAAAAGTAACAGCAAACAGGCTAAAGTAACCTATATATGATTAATTCTCCTTAACTTGACACATTCCTTTTGAAAGTTGATGATTTGTGTTATTGACATTTTTGGAGAATTAATTGTCATAAAAAGACAAAATGTGGCAATACATTGCATAAGTCATCAGAATCCTCCATTTCCCTTATCAGAAAATGTCTGAAGCTTAAATTGATCTTGATAAATTCTTGGTTTCCAGTCCATATGGAAATGGCAGCATGTTTATCCTGGTATCAGAAGCCTCTAAAGAACACCATTTGTCCAACTCTGTGAATATTGTCTACAAGAAGACCAAGAAGTTTCTCTCAGAGCCTCCAAAATCCTCTGAATAAATAGGCTCTTCTGTCTCCATATTGAATAATCTGTAACATGCATGTTGGAAACTCATCTATTTTGAGAGATTGATGTTTCAATTTAGGTTCCTGTACTGTTTTTCAAGTTAACATGACCCAGGGAGATACAAGATATCCATTACCATAGAAAAAGGTCTTGTTCTCTGAATAGTCATAATTCTTCTTTCTCCATAAAGATAGACATGCATGCATTAAGTTTCCATATGAGAATGGTCTAGTCCATACAAGATTGAAGCACTTATTCCTTGAATCATCAAGTCCAAAGAAGTCACCGTACTAAAGAAAGTAATATGAACCATGCTTGGTTTTTGAGTTATATGGTTGGAAACTCATCTATTTTGAGAGATTGATGTTTCAATTCAGGTTCCTGTACTGTTTTTCAAGTTAACATGACCCAGGGAGATGCAAAATATCCAATTACCATAGAAAAAGGTCTTGTTCTCTGAATAGTCATGATTTTCTGTCTCCATAAATATAGACATGCATGAAGTCATGTTGTTATCTGCTTAAAGAGGGGCACTAAATTTCAATGGCTGGGGTTGTTGATTACTTACTATGTGACAAGGGATCCACTAAAGGATACTAACTGGTATGGCTATTGCAGTTTAACATTCGAGAAAGAGAAAATCATCCCCTTTATGTTATCTTCCTAGATGAGGTTGTTTAACACCCTGCATGTGCACCAGGGAATTTACATATATACAATTTGTGCCCTTATTTCTTTGATACAAAATATCTTATCTTCAGAGGGTAAAATATTTCATAACAATATATATTTACATATAGAACATGACTATATTTAGCAAAAACTGCATGTGTCCATTTTAATGTGAATACCTTCCAATGGTTAGGTAAATGGATTGTTTAAACCAAACATTGAAGAATAAATGTTGACTTGCAATTGGTTTCCTTTTTATGACATCCCAAGAAAACACGATACAGTGTCTTTAATAATTAATTGTAAGTTTTTTTAGACTATTTACTAGTTTTTAAGGGTTGTATGATATACATTCAGGAGTCATGTTAAACTTAATACTCTGAACGTGCATGGCCTTGACTTTTCAGTGTAGGATTAACTTCTGTATTAAGTGGAATATTGGATATTCAATAGTTGAAAAGTGGAATTTCAATATTCAAAGGTTGAAAATCCTGATTTGAGCTGTCAAAATTGGCAGCTTGAAAGTTAGGAATTAATCATTTACTACTTTGTTTTAAAACTCTTTCTGCACTTCAAACATCATGCATATGTTTTGGAACTTGGCAAAACTAACAGCCATTAGGAACGCTTTATAACTATATACAGAACTGAAATAACATTCCACTACTGGGACCTTGTGGTAGTCCACTTAAAGTGTCTAAGAGAGCTCATGTATAGTTCTGACACTCGGTAGAGACCGCTTTAAATAAACATGAGAGGGAAAACATGCTCCTGCAAATTGGTTTGTGGTTTATATGTTATGTTTCAATTATCGCAGAAAAAAAAGTGGGGAAAATGTATTTTTGAGTATTGTTTGGAGGTGTTTAGTTGTGAAGCATATGTAAATGAGATTAACCGTTTGTGTGGCATTCTGTATAGGTAACAGTTTGGCTACAAAAGAAATTAAATTGACGCAAAACACAACAAGAATGAAAATTCAAAACTTAGATAAGTCATTTTTAAAGGGGCAGTAGAATGTTTTTTGAAAAGTTAAGATTTTTTATATTTAGCTCATTAGGCCTTGAAGGCCAGATTGGGCGTATGGCAAGGCATTGTGTCAATCCGTTGGTCTGTCTGTTTGGCTACATACAAAATTAATTAAACTAAACACAAAACACAAGCGAGAATAAAAATTAAAAACTTTGAAAAGTCTTCTAATAATAGAACCATAAGTGTTAAATTGTAAACATGAAATAAAACTATTCAAATGTTGTAGGGTTTGCTTAGTGACAATAGAATCTAACAAAAGAACAACCTAAATGTTAATGTAAAAAATTAATGCCATATATGCAATTAAGAAAAAAAGTCTTTTCTATTTACTAGACATCTATCTGATATTGTTTCAAAATGTTTAACATATCAACCTTGTTGTTGTATCCAAAATATTAATATATAATACATATGGTATCAAATTCCATTAAATACTTTTTTGAAGAGAAGAAAATATATAAAGAATCCTGTTTATCTCAAGCAGTTTAGAAAACATGATACAAAAGGGAAGTGAAGAGGAAAAATCATTTGTCTATGTGACCCTTTCTCAAAACAGTTTAAACTTTTAAAAACATATTTGGACAGCTCTTTGCTTTAGCCAATATCTTGGGTATACTGTTCTCATTTGTTGTTTTAGATATATTTCTATGAGACATTTTTCTTTTTTTTCATCCTTTTTTGTCACTAATTGTTTTCAAATTAGTTAAGTCTTTTGAGGAACAGGAAACGAAATTTGCGTTTTTAATGAAAACACATTCTCTTATAGATTTTTTATTATTCCCATCTTTTTGTTGAAAATTTAAATTTATTACTTTGAAGTTTGTTGCGTGGTCTTCTTTTAAGTGCATATTATTATTAGTCCTTTGAGCAGAAATTATGCTATAATTCCCCCCTTTTGTGTTCATTTGTCATTCAATTTTGCTTTGATGTAGTTTGCTCGTCTTAAACATCTTCTCTTTACAACAAAATTATGTGATGGTATGAATATTAGCATCAATTTCACTGTTCATTTTTTATTTATCTAATTTAAAAGTTACATTAAAGTTAGCATCTTTTCAATTCACTTTCATGAATTTATATATCTATCAAAGATTCAGCAAGTACTGGTTTTATTAAACTCTGATATCAGTCAGAGTTTGAAATATATTTTAGGTCTATATAAGCCAGCAGGGCTTGTAGTTTGAAAAATGAACAAGCCCTCAATCCTTATATTTGACAAGTCCTATACAATACTCTAATCTACTCTACTTCAATAAGCCAAATCGGAAACACTGATATCATTGGAGCTATTTAGGAGATAAACCTACTGTATTTTTTAATTTTCATGGTTGAACATAGATTCAATATATATATATAGCTGTTGATGTCATTCGGATCCCATGGCAAGTTGTTTTTAGTGTTTTTAATGTCATTTCTTTTCTACCGCGTCATAATGTTGTGTGCTTATGACGTCAAAGGTTGACTTCACTATCGTCAAGATATGTTTGATGATTAATCTGTTGATATGAAGCGAGATTATAATGGTTTAAGAAACAAATGAGTTGATTTTATATGATGTGAATTGTTATTGTTGGTTTCGTGTTTAGTCAGAGCTATAAGTATAAGTAACTATAACTACAAGTATAAAGATAAGAGTTAAACTTTATTTCATTTAGTCATCAGTAACTTTGACAACTATCATGTTACATATCTTTAGAAGGACACATTAAATACTTTTTTCAGAAGAAACATTTGTCAACATTCTTCAGAAGAATTCTTAAAAAGAAACTTTGTAATGATTTCTTCAAAAATTGAAAAGTCCTTAGAAGAAACATTTTATGAAGAAAGACTGAAATGATTTGAGTTACATTGACAAACTTTGCATATTCAAAGTATGAAATTAAACTTGAAAAGCAGTAACCAGAAGCAGAAAAGTAGAAGATTTTGATGGTTATATAAAAGAAATGTTTTCTGTCTGGACCCGAAGTAACTTGCTGATAAATGGGCGTTATTTCATACACAATGCTATCATTGTATCATGTCCTTTGGCAACCATGCACAAATTAGAAAACTATCTTCGGACTACTGAAAATTATAAAGAATTGATATAAGAAAAGATATATTTAATGTGAACTTTTCTAGACATGTTCTAAGTTCAGGTATTTTTATAAGGAAATAAAGCAGAAAAAGGGGTGGCCCTTAATTTATCACCTGTTTAGAGGCGGTTATGATCATGGTAATGTGGATGCATTTAACGATGCCGGAACGGAGTCAACCTATGATGGGAAACTAAGAGGACGTAACACATGGAGTTGTCCGAGAAGAGTACCAGAATTATGTTGTTACATGTTTCGGAGTTTACACCGAAACGTCGCACTGCTGGAATAAAAAAGTTGAAAATTCATAGAACTCTTTCTTATAGTCATACTTTCCCTGAACCCTGTATTTCAGATCATTTCTACAATACCCTACATTCTCATGTCTATGACATTTGTTTTCAATTCTTGGTTTTCACTAAGATAGAAAATAAATCATTATGAGAAAATTGTCAGTTTCTATTGTCACAGGCAGAATTTGATGGAAGAGGCGTGTGACCTTAGATTATCTAATTGACAGAAAGTGATAGATCGAAATAATTCTATTCGATTTTGAAATCAATTCCAAATTCCGTAGAATCTTACAAAGGTTACAATTCCATCTGTTTTTAACTTCATGGAATACATTTAAATCCAATTGAAATTGAAGAGCAGAATCTCTGCAAAGAAAATTGTTCATGAGTTAGCAAAAGGAAGCTTTCAATCAGATATTCAAATTAGTTTAAATCTGAATTGATTTTTCAAGGCAAAAATAAATTAAGTTTTATCAGTTGGAATTTATTGGAAATGAATTTAACATTCAAATCAAGTAAGAAATGCATGCACATGTATTCAAGCTTATACGTTGCTCAATCTTCATATTTTTTTTACAGAAATTAGCCTGATTAATGTGACCTGAACATTATCAATAGGAACAGTAGGATTGATAATGACACGTTCAGGAACAATTAAATGATGAATCCAACCAATATTGAACATTGCAATAAATTAGAAATTAGTGAAAGTGTACTCCAGTGTTTATTAATCAGAATTCAATAATTATTTATTTATTGCATTTATTGAAAAAGGGCCATTTTTGTCTGTTAAATTATTCTTCCTTGAATCATAATTAGTACATAACAATTTATTCAACAATATGGCTTGAAGAAATACAAAATATACAGATTTACAACTACTTATGCTCTTCTAATCAGTCTCATACATAACAATGATATCTTATGGGATGTATTTATGCATTAATATAAAGCTCTATATCTTCAAGTTAATTCTTTTAAAATTAGATGTTGTATAGTTAAAAGATTTTAGGTACTTATGGCAAATAAGAACTTTTAAGGAATGCATCACATTGTGAAAAATCAGTACCATAAAATGATCCGATTTAAAATCTAAAAATTAGGATGCAAATCTGTCAAAAAATGTGTTTGAAAATTCACATTTATATTCAGAAAAGACTTTTGGAGTCACCATAATTCAGAATTAGAGTCTGCATGACTTCAAACAGTTTACACCAGAAGAAGATCTAAATAGGCTTTTAGGCTGGTGAAATGGTGAAAAACTCCCACATTGAATTCAAATCTTGTATTATAGATTGAACTGGATGAGTTTTTATGGCTCTATAAGTCGGATGATAAAATTTAAATCTCCTAAATACCTTCATTGAAAATAATGGAGGCCCTGGTGAATTCAATTGAGCCTATTAGTAAGAATTTATTGATAGGCGTGAGAATATGTGAATGGAAGACAGATCTGTTTGTGAATGGGAGGGACTTTGAACTCAATTTAGTTTTCTGAGCTTGTGAGAAGTGATGTACGAGCTTCCTTTAATTGTGAAACAAATCAACAAAAGGCACAGATATGAACATAAACTTAGTATAAACATAATCATATTCTTTTAGTGGCATATATATATATAAACATAATCAATTTAGTGGCATATATATATGCATAATCATATTCTTAAAGTGGCATATATAGAGATTATTACCCGAGGAAATGTGTCATATGATTTTTATGAAACGAGTGCGAATTTTTGTATTGCCCGAGCGAGAGCGAGGGTTATACACAAATTTGAACGAGTTTCGTAAAAGTCATATGACACACTTACGAGGGTAATAATTTCTTTATTACCGTTTCTATACCATTTTACCATCTTAGAAATATCCAAGAAACGGGCCGCTTCCCTTGCGACGGCCGGCTACAGTGACGTCACGAACAATGATGTTATGACGTCACAGGTGAAAAAATACGAGAACTCGCGCTACAACAATCGTTGCTAGGCAAAAGTGATATGTGCACTAGTGCTCATATTGAAAATATGTCACCACTTACTTTCAACCGGACGAGTAATAAATATACATTATCACATTCTTTAAGTGGCATATATATACATGATAATATTCTTTAAGTGGTCTTTATATACATTATTATATTCTTTGTGGCATCTATAATCATATTCTTTAAGTGGTGTATTAGAAATTCTACCATGAATGTGATGATTATATAGATTCTGATTGGTTCTTGTAGTATATCGAACATGATCAATTTTGGATTGAATGTCCTCTGATTTTGAGACCGCTTCACCGCGCATCGATACATCTGGCTGGCAATTTCAGAGCTAGTATTCTGCTGTTTACTGAGATTAAAACTTTTAAAAATGTTATTTAACATGTTTTATTTTCGTGTGTTTACGGGGGATGACCAAATCGTTTAAGGTAGATAAAGTATTTTCACTTTCAATAATTAAGTGGTCAATCAATGCAGCGAGCCTCCTTCGATTACGGCAACAATACAGTGACGTCATTTACGCAAGCTCTTATGATGTCATAATCTTTGACAATGTCATAGTGGTTTTCTGTTAGAATTTTGATTGATAAGGATGTCTCAATCTATGTTGTCGACAAGTAATTGAATCACACGTTTTAAACTGTACGATATTAATAGCTGTGTTGAAAGTGAGAAATTTTTATATTTGTTGGACACGCAGTGATAGATTTACCTTTGCTTAACGGCTAAATTTATTTCAAATACCAAGGAGCAAAACCCCCGGCACAGACAAGTTCCTTATTGTTACCGTAAATTAGGACATTTTGCAAAGTGCAATTTGCTTAGACAAAGAGTTCACGATTAAAATCATCATGGTAGATTGGAGATAAACGTAGTGTGTTTGAAAATCAGAGACATGCTGTGCGTTCGGTTTCAATTCTAAATGTACTCGCTATCAATCCAGTATAACATGTCTCTGATTTTCAAACCCATTATCTCCTAATTGAGAGTCATAATGGAATGAAAATATCTTCTCGATACTGGCGACGCCAATTATAAGCTATGAGAGGGTTGGATTACCTGTTTTGTTGGCATGGTTGGTTTTGTTACATTTCATAGAGTGAAACAGGAATTCCGGTGTCTAAAGCTGATGTTCTCTCCCTAACAACTGGTAAGCTTTAGTGAAAGAAGTGAAATAATCATTGGAATGTGCGTTAAATCATGCTTATCAAGTTCTATACTGCATTCTTTGTTTTACACGTGCACACATATCAGTGCACATCATGTTGTAATGATCTTATGATGTACAAGATCAGATGATTGTCCTGTGACATTGTATTTAACAAATTTTATTTCACGTCATTTCTGGTTAAAATTATCTTACTTGAAAGTATAGGGTTTCTTGTTCATCATGTAGGAATATGTGAACATTCATAATATATATCCTTCCTTGGATGTGAATAAAAATTGTAGATGAAAAAAGAGCATTTATGTTCTTTTTTTTTTACATTATGGTCTTCACAATACAGATGCCCCACAAAACGGTCTATATACCAAGGTACTAAGGTCATTATACGATACATTTCGTAATACCATAAATGCAACATTATTACGGACTGGTACAACTTCACTGATCTAAATTTGATATTTCAAACAAGAATTAATTGAGTTAAATAACCGACATCTAAACACACAACAATTAAGCCAACATCTTTATGAAAAAGTCATATAATTCTTATTTTCGTATTATACACACAAAAAAAACCTGCTTTCTTAACAAGGATTTTTTTTAAATCAAGATTTCTTGATTCAATATTCTCCAAAATTTGTATCATGAAATAGTTAACTGAATCTCGTATCGTATCATGAACTGTGCCACGACGATCAATGTATCAATATGCATCAGTGTCTTGTGACATCTCTATCTAACATACATGAAATCTATCACATTTGAACACCCCAAGATTGAGCCTTTGCTTATAGAATATCAATCAAAATCCTAAAAGGATTTAAACAAGAACATCAATCATTTTCTTTTTTATAAAATCTATTTGGTCTTTGATGTTATTTATCTTTCACTGCACCTTGGTCGTTGAAAATGACAAAGTTAGCTCTTTCATGTCTCTTTTTAGTGGGTCTCATGACTTTAAGCTTGAGTTACCTCCCTTTATGTGAATTTGTTTGAGGATTTTGTTCATCAATGTGATTTAGTAACCTTTTTTTGCTCTCGAACACTTAATGTTGTCATCAAATGTCTAAAGATTCAATCAGAGTTGTTAAATTGGTTTGACACTCAAATCTGTCTCTTTTCAAAAGATTAAAGATTTGAGAATTTATCTAAATAGATTTTGCGCTCTATCCATTTGCTTTTAAGTAAGAATTTATATCAAGTTTTGAGGATCTGCTTGAACTGTTTTCCGATAAAATTGAATTGATTTTGATAAATAGATATTATTGACAAGTATTTTATTTTTCTAATAACATCTTGTCCCCAAATAATAAAAAGGGACATAATGATTGACTAAGCAAAGTAGAAACCTGCCCATTGTGTATTTATTCAACAATACGTTTACCCAAATCGTCTGGTAGTTGCAGGGTATGTTTTTGTAGTGTATATATTATATATTATAAATTAAATTATTTCCAAATCTCAGGAGCATGCCTTGGCACCCTTTCACAAAGAAACATTTACTAAGGTTAACCTTAACTCCCATACCACTAAGGTTATCTTAAGGACCAATGATCAATGATCACCTTAGGGTTTTGTGAAAGAACTGGCCCTGATGTTTGGCAGTTTTGACTGGAAATGAATTTTGGCACTGATATGTACAGGGTCCCTGTTGATGATCTGAATGTCATTTAAACAAAAGTTATATTGTTCCTTCCTTGGTCTATGATGCAAATACTAAACACAAACATTAAAGCCTGCAACATCTCCTCAATAAACCCAATCTCCCTGATGACATTTTGGTTGAACCAATTTGGCCCTGACTTATTAGCTAAAAACATAGTATAAGGTCATATCAAGAAGACAAAGTAGGGGGTAGTTTATCATCAGTCTTGGCAGGAATTGTTTTAAGCCTTAGCATGAAGTCTCATTTACCAACCTCCACTTTGCAGAGGTAACTGTAACTATAGATAAGTATAATATATAAGCTTCTTATAGGTATTCATTCCCAGATGACAGTGATGGATTGTATTGTTTGGACTGTGATATTGTGTCTTGAAGGTGTGACATGAGGAAGATAATACATTGTACGTAGAGAAGAATTTCTGTTCATTTACCAATTAGGCCCCCCCCAAAAAATGTTTCTGGTCTTTGCATACAGGCAAAAATGATGCGGTGACGCAGAATTTTTATTTATTTCCAATTTTCTTTTTATTACTGAATATGAAAATTATTTTACAGAATTTGAAAAAATAAATAAATGTTAAATTTAAATTACTTTATAACTGTGTCTTTGAAGGCCTACATGAACAGAAAGTAGTTAAATGATAAAAGTTAAAGTTTCAATTGTTTTTTTAGGGCCTCTGGACTACATTTCCATTTTTCCCCTTGTCGACATCTAAAGAAAAAACTTGATGCGAGGGGGTTGAAACTGGCGTGGGCGGAAACCAGAAGCAAAAAAAAAAAAATTCTAGGCCTTATAAAAGTGTTGAATTCAATATAACCAAACCATTCTAGGCAAACTTGCAGATTGACTAAATCTTGAAATGTGAAATGATAAAAATTTGTACCTTGTGGAAACAGAAAATTTGTCCTTGATTGCAACTCTTGTTTTGAATAAAGTTATTAACGATTCTTAGTCACTTACTTATGAAAATAAGAAATCATACAGCAAGGAAAAAATTAAACTATTATTTTCACCTTGGCAAATGATATGCTATCCTGTTAAATTCAGGATTTATATATTATTAGGTCCTTGTTGAACTTCTGATTGCTGCATTGAATCCCAAAAGTATTTAACTTCAGAAACAAATATGTCATTGTCAAGGAAAGATGACAGATGCATGGATATCTATAAGCCATGGATTGGATTAAAGGATTAATTCTAAGGACTCCAGATACAGTTACTATTAAACTGTAAGCTTGACCTTTGATAAACCAATTATTGAGTCTGGTGTTGTCTTCTCTGTTATGGAACCTAGTCGACACTTCAGCACAGGTGTTATGTGACATGCTTTTGGTGTTCTGGTCACAATTCTTGGTTGTTGTGAATGAACAAGCATTTGCACAAGTATTTTGGCGGCATCTCTGGTTATAAGATGACGTATTTGACTGATGCAACGGAGATGATAATAGCAAGTTTTACAGAGTTTATCTATGTGTGAGTCCATTGAAAGTTGAGAATCAATGATGACTCCAAGATTTCTTGCATGGTCAGTAAAAGGGATTGTAGCAGTTCCGATTTCAACAGAGGTAGCTTGAATATCACGCAAATTACGTTTAGTTCCTACTAACAGTGCCTCTGTTTTCTCATCATTTAACTTCAGCATATTTGATGACATCCATGACTTGATATCAGTTGTGCAATCAGTAGTACTTTGCAGAGCCTCCTGTACATTTTCTGGCTTGAAACTGTCAATCAGTTGCGTATCATCAGCATAAGACTGATGATCCATTTTATTATCCTCTATCACTCTAGCAAGACTATTAGTATAGAGTACAAACAGCACTGGACCAAGCACAGATCCTTGAGGTACTCCAGTTGAAGTTTCGAAAGTAGAAGCTTGTGATCCACAGTGTCAAAAGCTGCCCACAGATCTAAGAGTGTTAATGCAGCAATATTCCCTGAATCCACCCGACTTCTTAGTTCGTCCATGACTCGTAGCAAAGCCGTTTCTGTACTGTGGTTATCACGATATGCAGATTGGAAATCATCCATAAGCTCATATTCTTGAAGATGATCCTTAAGTCTTACATAACAGCAGTTTCTTTGTAAAAGCAGTCTCAACAATGCAAAAGACATTTATTCATTGGATGATTTATTCCATAAGAAATTGACAGTTGCATTTACTACCAGCAATGCATGTACAATGAGCTATTCAAGTGAATGTTTAAGGATGGAAATAGAAACAGTTTCCATATGAGAATTGTCTAGACCATGCATGGAAGCATGTATCCTTTGAATCATCAAGTCCAAAGAAGTCACCATAGCAAAGAAAGTAATATTGAACCATGCATGGTTTTCAAGTTATTTGATTTTGTATGTAAAAGCTATTTCCATGTCTCAGTTTTAATATAAGACAAAGTTGCAGAAGATATAATTGATATTGCAGTTTTGGAATGTATTTGACACGGGAACAACCAATTTCCATGAGAGACTTAAAATCTAGAAAACTTGACACTTTCCTTTGGAAAAATATAAAAGGTTTTATTGACAATTTTTTGTGGATTGTCAAAGAAAAAAACAACATGTGGCAATACAGTGCATAAGTCATCCGAATTCTTCTTTTCCCTTATCTGAAAATGTCTGATGCTTGCATTAATCTTGATCAATTCTGGGCTTTAAAATATCCAATTACCATAGAAAAAGGTCTTGTTCTCTGAATAGTCATAATTCTTCTTTCTCCATAAAGATAGACATGCATTAAGTTTCCATATGAGAATGGTCTAGTCCATACAAGATAGAAGCATTTATTCTTTGAATCATCAAGTCCAAAGAAGTCACCATACCAAAGAAAGATATACTGAACCACATAAATGGTTTTCATATCCATTTGGTTTTGTATTGAGAAGCTATTTCCATGTCTCAGTTTTAATATGAGAAAAAGTCAATTTGAAAAATATATAAATGATTATGCAGTATTTGAATGTATTTGACATGGAACAACCAATTTCAACGAGAGCCTGTAAAATCAAGAAAAAACATGACACATTGATTTAAACAGTATTCTATTTCTAAAACAAGATAGATATTACAAAATGAATTGTGACAAATACAAACACAAAAGAAAAAAGGTCAGCAAACAGGTTAATGTAGTCTATATATATGCTTCTCCATAACTTGACACATTCCTTTTGAAAGTTGATAATTTGTTTTATTGACATTTTTTTGAGAATTGTCATAAAAACAACATGTGGCAATACAGCACATAACGTCATCATAATCCTTCTTTTCCTTATCAGAAAATGTCTGAAGCTTGAATTGATCTTGATAAATTCTTGGCTTCCAGTCCATATGGAAATGGCAGCATGTTTATCCTGGTATCAGAAGCCTCTAAAGAACACCATTTGTCTAACTCTGTGAATATTGTCTACAAGAAGACCAAGAAGTTTCTCTCAGAGCCTCCAAAATCCTCTGAATAAATCGGCTCTTCTGTCTCCATATTGAATAATCTGTAACATGCATGTTGGAAACTCATCTATTCTGAGAGATTGATGTTTCAATACTGGTTCCTGTACTGTTTTTCAAGTTAACATGACCCAGGGAGATACAAGATATCCATTACCATAGAAAAAGGTCTCGTTCACTGAATAGTCCTGATTCTTCTGTCTCCTAAGATAGACACGCATTAAGTTTCCATATGAGAATGGTCTAGTCCATACAAGATTGAAGCACTTATTCTTTGAATCATCAAGTCCAAAGAAGTCACCGTACTAAAGAAAGTAATATGAACCATGTTTTTGAGTTATATGGTTGGAAACTCATCTATTTAGAGAGATTGATGTTTCATTTCAGGTTCCTGTACTGTTTTTCAAGTTAACATGACCCAGGGAGATGCAAAATATCCATTACCATAGAAAAAGGTCTTGTTCTCTGAATAGTCATGATTTTCTGTCTCCATAAATATAGACATGCATGAAGTCATGTTGTTATCTGCTTAAAGAGGGGCACTAAATTTCAATGGCTGGGTTTGTTGATTACTTACTATGTGACAAGGGATCCACTAAAGGATACTAACTGGTATGGCTATTGCAGTTTAAAATTAGAGAAAGAGAAAACGACCCCTTTATATTATCTTCCTAGATGAGGTTGTTTAACACCCTGCATGTGCACCAGGGATTTACATATATACAATGTGTGCCCTAATTTCTTTGATACAAAATATCTTAAGAGGGTAAAAGATTTCATAACAATGTTAAAAATTAAGCAGAAGCTGCATGTGCCCATTTTAATGTGAACAAATTTTAATAGTTAAGTAAATAGATTCAAGATTTTTAACAAAACATTGAAGAAAAAATGTTGACTTGCAATTGGTTTCCTTTTTATGACATCCCATGATACAGTGTCCTTAATAATAATAAGTTTTAAGACTATTTACCAGTGTTGAAAATTTATATGATATACATTATATGTTAAACTTTTAACTCTGAACATGCATGGCCTTGACTTTTCAGTGTTACAATGGTTGAAAATCCTGATTAGCGCTGTCAAAATTGGCAGCTTGAAGGTTAGAAATTAATCATTTACTACTTTGTTTTAAAACTCTTTCTGCACTTCAAACATCATGCATATGTTATGGAACCTGGCAAAACTGACAGCCATTAGGAACGCTTAATAACTATATACAGAACTGAAATAACATTCCACTACTGGGACCTTGTGGTAGTCAACTTAAAGTGTCTAAGAGAGCTCATGTATAGTTCTGACACCAAGTAGAGACCACTTTAAATAAACATGAGAGGGAAAACATGCTCCTGCAAATTGGTTTGTGGTTTATATGTTATGTTTCAATTATCGCAGAAAGAAAAGTGGGGAAAATGTATTTTTGAGTATTGTTTGGAGGTGTTTAGTTGTGAAGCATATGTAAATGAGATTAACTTTTTGTGTGGCATAATATAGAGGTAACAGTTTGGCTACAAAAGAAATTAAACTGAACACAAAACACAACAAGTAAAAAAATTCAAAATTTAGATAAGTCATCTTTAAATTGGCAGTAGAATGTTTTTTGAAAATTTTATATTCTAAATTTTTAGCTCACCAGGCCTTGAAGGCCAGATTGGGCGTATGGCATGGCATTGTGTCAATCCGTTGGTTTGTCTGTTTGGCTACGTACGAAATTATTTAAACTGAACACAAAACACAAGCGAGAATACAAATTAAAAACTTGGAAAAGTCTTCTTAGAACCATAAGTGTTAAATTAATTGTAACCATGAAATAAAACTTTTCAAATGTTGTAGGGTTTGCTTAGTGACAATAGAATCTAACAAATGAGCAACCTAAATGTTAATGTAAAGAATGCCATATATGCAATTAAGAAATAAAGTCTTTTCTATTTAATAGACATGTATTTATCTGACACTGATTTAGAATGTTTAACATATCAACCTTGTTGTTGTATCACAAATATTAATATATGATATATATTTGATATCAAATTCACATCAAATTAAAATGTTCAAAGAATCCCGATAATCTCAAGCAGTCTAGAAAACATGCTATAAAGGGTAGTAAAGAGGAAAAGTCATATGTCTACTTAACACTTTCTTATAACAGTTTAAACTATTAAATACATATTTGGACAGCTCTCTTTGTTGTTTTAAATATACTTAAATGAGAATTTTGTTTTTCTTCATCCTTTTTTGTCACTAATTGTTTTCAAATTAGTTTAGTCTTTTGAGGAACAGGAAATGAAATTTGCGTTTTTCGTGAAAACACATTCTCTTGAAGTTTTTTTTAATTATTCCCAGCTTTTTGTTGAAAATTTAAATTCATTACTTTGAAGTTTGTTGTGTGGTCTCTATTTAAGTGCATTTTATTAATAGTCCTTTGAGCAGACATTATGCTGTTATGCCCCCATTTTTTTGGTTCTTTTGTCATTCAATTTTGCTTTGACGTAGTTTGCTCCTCTTTAACAAAATTGTGTGATGGTATGAATATTAGCATCAATTTCACTGTTCATTTTTTATTTCTCCAATTTAAAAGTTACATAAAAGTTAGAACCTTTTCGATTCACTATCATAAATTATCTATCAAAGATGCAGCAAGTACAGTTTTTTTTAACTATGATATCAGACAGGGTTCTAAATATATTTTAGGTCTATATAAGCCAGCAGGGCTTGTAGTTTGAAAAATGAACAAGCCCTCAATCCTTATATTTGACAAGCCCTACAATACTCTCCTCTACTCTACTTCAATAAGCCAAATCGGAAACACTGATATCATTGGAGCTATTTAGGAGCTAAACCTACTGTATTTTTTAATTTTCATGGTTGAACATAGATTCAATATATATATATAGCTGTTGATGTCATTCGGATCCCATGGCAAGTTGTTTTTAGTGTTTTTAATGTCATTTCTTTTCTACCACGTCATAATGTTGTGTGCTTATGACGTCAAAGGTTGACTTCACTATTGACATATTAACTGAACCAAAACCGGTCGGGCATTAAGGATGTCAATTAAAATTACCCCATTTCCTTGACATAAACATGCCTGATGTTGGTTTGTATGAAAGAATTGTCTTGCAATCAACATAATTTGTTTTCTTTTCTTGGAATCCCCTAATGTCTCGCAGAACAAAACATGCTATGGTATGTATCTGGTATAGCTCAAGAGAGAATAATCTGCTTTATACATTACATGATTGTTAAACTCATTGAAAAGTGTCCATTGATTGTGTGAACTTGATTGTCAAAGGTAATGGTCACGAGAAAATGCCCAATTTGCTGATGCCTTTTAAAGGCGAAACCCCAAGTTTCAGGGCTGCTCTGCTTTTGCGGTGTCCCGCAATCGCTTATCTAGTTTTAGCTTATATTTCTTTGGATTTGGTTTCCTAATTTAAAAATACATTAGTAAGATAATTTCTTTTGTAAGAAACAAGCTAATTCGACGAAGACAAAGTATGTGTTGATGTTAATGGTTTTACCAACATCCATCAGCAGGTTTTGTGTCTATGGTAAATAGCTTTAGACTCTCGAAATAGATTTGCTAAATGTATTCTATTTGGATGCAGAGGCTATCACTTATCAAAATAGTTAAGTAATAATAGAAAATGGTAAAATGAGGAAACGAGGAAAATCCTTAATTCATACAAAGAGAACATTTTCTTGCTTAATTACAGCGTAAGCGGTGGTATTTAGCGTTCATTCTTTCCGTCCGTCCGTCTGTCCGTCGTCCCAAAACTTTGTGCGGAGCAGATCTCCAAAACTATGCATGCTAGCTTCATCAAACTTCATACACATGTCAACCATGATCCCTACTTATGCCTTTTGAGGGTTAGAACTATTTCTGAATTTTCATTTTTGTGGTTTCCATGGAAACATGACTAAAAAGTGACTCTTTGAGGAAGTCGTTTTGTGCGGAGCAGATCTCCAAAACTATGCATGTTAGCTTCATCAAACTTCATACACATGTCAACCATTATCCCTAGTTGTGCCTTTTTAGGGTAAGAACTATTTCTGAATTTTCATTTTTGCGGTTTCCATGGAAACGTGACTAAAAAGTGACTCTTTGAGGAAGTCGTTTTGTGCAGAGCAGATCTCCAAAACTATGCATGCTAGCTTCATCAAACTTCATACACTTATCAACCATGATCCCTAGATGTGCCTTTTGAGGGTTAGACCATCACATTATTTTTATCTTTTGCGGTTTCTATGGAAACATGATTAAAACAGTGACTATATGACCAAGTCCTTATCCAGAGCATATCTCCTAAACTATACATGCTAGCTTCACCAAACTTCATACACTTATGACCCATGATCCATAGATGTGCCTTTTGAAGGTTAGACCAACAAATTATTTTCATTTTTTGCAGTTTCCATGGATATATGACTAAAAAGGGATTCCATGATAAATTACTTTGTCCTGAACATATTTCCTGAAATATACATCTCAGCTTCACCAAATTTGCTACATATGTCAATCGTGATTGCTGGATATGCCTTGTGAGAGTTAAACAATATATATATGGATTTTCTTCTCTGTGGTTTCTTTGGAAAACATAACTTACAAAGTGACTCAACAAAAATAATTTTGTCCTCAGTGCATCTCGTAGAATATTCATGATAACTACCTCAAATTTGAAACAAAGATCAACCATTATCCCTAGATGTACCCTTTTAATTGTAAAACCTGTTAATGAATTTGGTATTGGGGTTTCAGTGGAAAGAAGACTTACACAATGACTTACTGTATACTCAACTATCATACAACTTTAACCAATATTAATCAGTTTTACTATTTGAAATTCTTTGAACAAAGTGGGGAGCGGGGGTATGTGAGCTTTGCTCGCTTCTTCACTTGTTCTGAAATATGTCAATCACGTTTCAAGGAACATGCATTTAATGACTTTCTGAGAAAAGAAATTTAAACGCTTCATAACTTTAGTTGTGTGTTGTTTTGTCAAGATACAGAAAGTTTTCCCATTAATGCTCTCTTAGTACTTTTGATGTCCTTAAGATTGAGTAAACAGAAGATTTGTGGATCTGGAAATGTATCTGGTTTATCTATTCCTAGTGTAGACAATCTCATTATCAGTAACACAATTCTTTACTGGAGGTAGATTTATCAAGTACTTTCTCTTTAGTCCTCATGTGAGTCAAGAGAACATTTGTTAATCCATCTGATTTATCTGTGTATTTGATTATTGTGGTCTGGCTCTGTTCATGGACATCTGTAACGGTTATCTGTGTTTGTCTCTAATCAACAAGATATTTAAAGGTTTTTTCTTCTGTTTCTGTGACAAACAATATTTATCTTGTCAAGTTATTTTGGATAATAAATCTGGTGATATAAAGCGAGATTATAATGGTTTAAGAAACAAATGAGTTGATTTTATATGATGTGAATTATTAGTGTTGGTTTCTTGTTCAGTCAGAGTTATTAAAAGTCAGTAATATATAAAGATAAGAGCTATAAACTTTATTTCATTTAGTCATCAGTAAATTTGGTGACTATCATGCTACATATCTTCAGAAAGGAACATTAAGAACAGTTTTTCAGAAGAATATTAGTCAACATTCTTCAGAAGAATCATTAGAAGAATTCTTAAAAAGAAACAATTGATATTGATTTCTTAAGAAGAAATATGAGGAAAAAGTCCTTAGAAGAAACATTTTATAAAGATTCTTCAGAAGAAACATTTGAAGAAGAAGAAACACTGAAATGATTTGAGATACATTGACAAACTTTGCATATTCAAAGTATGAAATAAGCTTGAAAGCAGTCAGCAGAATCAGAAAAGCAGGTGATTTTAATGGTTAGATATAATGTTACCGGTCTGGACCTGAAGTGAGTCAGGAGATTATTTGTTAATCCAATTGAATTATCCGTGTATTTGATTATTGTGGTCTGGCTCTGTTCTGTAACAGTTATATCTATCTATGTCTCTAATCAACAAGATATTTAAAGGTTATTTCTTCTGTTTCTGTGACAAACAATATTTATCTTGTCAAGATATGTTTGATGATTAATCTGTTGATATGAAGCGAGATTATAATGGTTTAAGAAACAAATGAGTTGATTTTATATGATGTGAATTGTTATTGTTGGTTTCGTGTTTAGTCAGAGCTATAAGTATAAGTAACTATAACTACAAGTATAAAGATAAGAGTTAAACTTTATTTCATTTAGTCATCAGTAACTTTGACAACTATCATGTTACATATCTTTAGAAGGACACATTAAATACTTTTTTCAGAAGAAACATTTGTCAACATTCTTCAGAAGATTTCTTAAAAAGAAACTTTGTAATGATTTCTTCAAAAATTGAAAAGTCCTTAGAAGAAACATTTTATGAAGAAAGACTGAAATGATTTGAGTTACATTGACAAACTTTGCATATTCAAAGTATGAAATTAAACTTGAAAAGCAGTAACCAGAAGCAGAAAAGTAGAAGATTTTGATGGTTATATAAAAGAAATGTTTTCTGTCTGGACCCGAAGTAACTTGCTGATAAATGGGCGTTATTTCATACACAATGCTATCATGTGTCATGTCTTTGGCAACCATGCAAAGATTAGAAAACTATCTTAGGATAACTGAAAATTATAAAGAATCGAAACAAGAAGAGATATCTTTTGTGAACTTTTCTAGACATAGTCTAAGTTCAGCCATTTTTATAAGGAAATACAGCAAGAAAAAGGAGCGGCGCTTAATTTACCACCTGTTTAGAGGCGGTTATGATCATGGTAATGTGGATGCATTTAACGACGCCTGGAACGGAGTCAACCCATGATGGGAAACTAAGTGAACACAACACACGGAGTTGTCCGAGAAGAGTACCAGAATGACGAGAAGAGTACCAGAATGACGTTGTTAAATGTTTCGGAGTTAACACCGAAACGTCGCACTGCTGGAATGAAAAAGTTGAAAAATCCATAGAACCCTTCTCGGAACCCTGTATTTCGAATCTCTTCCTCAATACCTTACATTCTCATGTCTATGACATTTGTTTTCAATTCTTGGTTTTTCACTAAGATAGAAAATCAATCATTATGAGAAAATTGTCAGTTTCTATTGTCACAGGCAGAATTTGATGGAAGAGGCGTGTGACCTTAGATTATCTAATTGTCAGAAAGTGATAGATCGAAATATTTCTATTCTATTTTGAAATCAATTCAAGCTTTCATAGAATCTTACAAAGGTTACAATTCCATCTGTTTTTAACTTCATGGAATACATTTAAATTCAATTGAAATTGAAGAGTAGAATCTTTGCAAAGAAAATTGTTCATGAGTTAGCAAAAGGAAGCTTTCAATCAGATATTCAAATTAGTGTAAATCTGAATTGATTTTTCAAGGCAAATATAAATTAAGTTTTATCAGTTGGAATTTATTGCAAATGAATTTAACATTCAATTCAAGTTAGCAGTGCATGAACATGTATTCAAGCTTTTCTGTTGCTTAACCTTCATATTTTTTTACAGAAATATGCCTGATTAATGTGACCTGAACATTATCAATAGGAACAGTAGGATTCATAATGACAGGAACAATTAAATGATGAATCCAACCAATATTGAACATTGCAATTAAATAGAAATTAGTTAAAGTGTATACTCCAGTGTTTTTTAATACGAATTCAATAATTATTTATTTATTGCATTTATTGAAAATAAGGCATTTTTTCCTGTTAAATGATTCTTTCTTGAATCATAATTAGTACATAAAAATTGATTTAACAAAATGGCTTGAAGAAATACAAAATATACAGATTTACTACTACTTTAGCTATTGCTTATAAGTCTCATATGTAACAATGATATCTTATGGTATGTATTTTTAACCTACCTAACTTAGTATATGCCACTCACCTTTCTCACGAGAGACAGAGGTTTACCGCGAAATTCATCGTGCTTACCGAATGGGCTGCCCCCAGCCCACTGCGCATGAGCGGGAAACCGGAATCCTGGGTAAAATTCGTATCATACTTTCTTTCTCTCTCTTAGAGAACGCATGTATTTTCATCTCGCTTACTGATTTTCTTCACGGTTGGTTTTTCTGATCTTTTTCCTTCCTTTCCTTCCGTCATTACTCCTTTTGCTGCCCCCATCGTTTCTAATGTATCGATGTTTCCTTCTAACTTCGCTTTCGCGATCTTTTTGCACTTGGTGATTTTGATCATGTACGTGGCACCTCGCCATGTTTACGTCCTTGCATGTTCTATTTCACTTGGAAATACCTTCTGGGGGGTCGATCTGCCTGTTTCGTACCCCCCTTCCTTCTTTTCCTTCTTGTTTTTCCATCTACGTGGGCTGGTTCTGTTGACCTGCTTTTCTGCACGTCCGCATTTCCTGCTTACGTCACATCTACCTTGCTTTGGTCCAAATACTATGGCTGCCTGTTTTTTCCTTCTAAAAACTCGTTTTGCATTTCTAAACACTTCCTAAGTGTTTCTATGCATTACTTCCAGCAGCTTATATCCCATTTCATATAAAAATAATAATATATCGCATTATATTTTATTTCTTATATCTTTTTCACAAAAAATTTCATAAAAATTTTTTCAATCATAAATTAATATATATCATAATCACTTATCCCTATATATTAATTTCATATTACATATTCCATCTAATGCATTTCATTTTGCATTCATTTCTATTAAATAAACTTGTAATAATAATTTTTTCCCTTCAAAATTATTTCATTACATCTTATTTAATTTTCTACGGCAACCTTTCCGGGACATAAATTTTCCCGTTTTCGCTTGCCCTTAAAGGGGCACGCTCTTAATCAAATTTTTAAATTCTTAATTTTAAATTTTTGTATGCATTCCCCTTGTGTGTGTCTCCATGATTGGCATGCCTCTGACTTATGTGTTACAGTATTTATGTCAAGAGTCTACTGTGTGTCCTGTCGCTCCTCCAAGTCGGCCAAGGACCCACACCTCCGCTGCCCAGATTGTCTTCCCAGGATCTGCCTTGTGGACGACCGCTGTGCAGAGTGTTCTGACCTCTCCCCCATCGACTTCAAGGTCTTCACCTCAGCTCGCAGGAAGAGACTTACTCAGCGTCGACGTAGGAGCATGTCCGACCCCACCACCGACCTCCCTCCTGTCGAGCCGGCCGGCTCTCTGGACTCTCCACGCCAGGAGGAGCCCCGTCGCTCACCCACGCCGCCGCCTCCTCCTCCTCCTGCTCGGCAGACGCCGCCTCCGACGCCCAGCACGTCCTCGACCCTCTCTCGCCCGGAGCTGGAGCTCATCATGTCCAGCATGTTTGACAAGTTGATGGCCCGTCAACCTCTGTCACAGGACCAGGACCAACGCCAACGCCAGGACCAGCGCCCGGACTCTCGCCTGGACCAGCGCCAGGACCAGCGCCCTGACAACCGCCAGCGTCACGACCAACGCTCGGACCAACGCCAGGACCAGCGCCAGCACTCCAGGGATCGTGACCAGCGTCAGGATCAGCGCCAGCGATCGGGAGATCGAGACCAACGCCAGCGCCTGGACCCCAAGCAGCGCTCAGACCGGCGCCAGCGCTCCAGGGACTCTCCTCCTAGGGACGTCAGGACATCCCGCTCACCTCGTCGCTCCAGGAGCCCCTCCCCTCCTCGACGCCAACGACGCTCGCGGCGCTCCAGGACGCCTTCCCGCTTTTGCTCTCCGTCAGTGGACAGGTCCACCTCCCGGCGCTCACGCCGCTCCGGCTCCCGGACGCCACCGAAGACGCCCAGATCTTCAAGGAAGAGGCGCCACTCTCCCGTTATCTCTGATGATGAACGTCACTTCGTCCCTGACTACGATGACGACGAGGCAGAGGGCCCCACCTTCTTGCCCTTGAAGATGGTGTCGAGCTGGATTGCTGACAGACTCCCAGAGGGCTCCTCCCCTGGTGGCTCGGACCCTCTCACTTGTGTGCGTGAGGACCCTGACCTCAAGCTCCCCCCTCACCCTGATGTGCTGGAGGGTATAGCCGCGCTTCAGGACGATTTCCAGAAGCTCTCGCTGTCCTCCTCCCTGAAGTCTTCGAAGCTACCGGCAGCTACGCCCGTACACTCACTCAGCCGATTCGACAAGGCCGCCGCCCTGGACGACGCCATTGGACGCCTGGCCCCAAACCTCAACCATACGTACAAGGTGTCTGATACTAAGATCTCTTCGGTGGAGGCCGCCCTCAGAAGGACTCTGAGGCCGCTGTCGATCCTCCTCACCTCGACTGACGCGATTAAGGCCGACCTAGACGTCGACAACCCTTCTCGTCTAGATCACCTCCATACCCTGATGGACTGGCAGCGGCGCAACATGGTGCTTGTCCTCGACAACGTCAGAGCTGGCCTCGGCTCCCTCACCCACCTTCGACGCTCAGGCTTCCTAGACCAGTGTGCGTGGGACTCCGAGTTTAAGAAGTCCCTCCTACAGGCTCCCCCCACGGCATCGACGCTCTTCGCGGATAAGATCCCGGAAGTTTACAAGGAGCAGGCTGCAGTCACCCAGACGGAGGTTGCCTTCCGGACCTTACAACATGTGTCTAACATCTCGTTCCGGAGGCAGAACAACAACAGTCAACGCCCTTACAAGCGCCAGCGGGTTAGGACGCAGCCCTCCAGGTCGGGTCCCTCCTCGCAGTTCCAGCGATCTGCCAACTCCTCCAGAGGAAGGGACGCCCCCAAGCCACGCGGAGGCAGGGGTGGCAAGCGACCCTACGCCAGACAGTGATGCCTGCGCCCCACGCGGCTGGGTCCTCCCGCCCCCAGTCGTGCCGGTGCACCCCACACCCGTAGGCGGGAGATTAGGGATCTTCTGGCGCAACTGGACAATACTAGAAGATCCTTACGTCACCAACACCCTGAGGACAGGTTACAAGTTGCCATTGACCTGCCCTCCCCCCGTGACCGCGACTCCCCTGGCACGGGAGTACTCAGAAGCCCAGAGCGCTCTTCTAGCAGAGAACATCAAGACGCTTACCGACAAGAACGCTCTGGAGTTGGTGCTACAACCCGATCACGCCCCAGGGTTTTACTCACCAATCTTCCTGGTCCCGAAGAAGAATTCCACCAAGTTTCGAATGATCCACAACATGGCGACATTCAACGAGCTTTACATGGAGCCACCATCCCACTTTCGCATGACCTCCCTAGACGCTCTCCGAGCCCAGCTGTCTCCAGGCGATTGGATGGTCAGCCTCGACTTACAGGACGCCTATCTCCACGTGCCGATCTACCCGCCTCACAGGAGGTTCCTGCGGTTCATCTTCCAGGGCCTACATTACCAGTGGCGGGTCCTGCCGTTTGGAATTTCTTCGGCTCCGTGGTTATTCACGAGGATCACAGCTCCCATCTGCCGCTATCTCCATCTCAGAGGGATGCATTTCGACCCCTACATCGACGACTGTCTCATGTCCAATCCTCAACCACTCGTTCTACGCAGACAGGCGGCGTTGGCCCTCGACCTCCTCCGCCAGCTGGGATGGCTAGTCAACCGGGAGAAGTCTCAGCTCGTTCCCTCCCAAGACTTGACCTTCATAGGAGGGCGCTTCCGAACAGACCTGGGCCTCCTACTCGTTCCTCCAGACAGGTGGACCAAGATCCAGTCCTTCGTCCACCGAGCCTTGGTGTCTCCTCTCCGACTCAGAGATTGGCAATCTCTTCTGGGACTCCTCACGTCCGCCCAGGCCCTCACGCTCAGAGGTCGTCTCATGATCCGCCCTCTCCAGGTGTTTCTCAGCCCTTACATCCGGTCGGACGACACGTCAGTAAGGATCTCCCTGCCTGCGCACCTCAGCCAGTACCTCCGTTGGTGGACACAGCCATCGAACGTCTGCGAAGGCGTCTCTTTGCTAGAGTTTCAACACAACCAGGAACTATTCGTGGACGCTTCGCTCCAGGGCTGGGGAGCTCATCTCGGGGATCAGACTGCGTCAGGCATTTGGACGCATCCTCAGACCACCTGGCACTCAAACAATCTGGAGATGCAGGCAGTAATCTTAGCAGTGACGCATTGGCTTCAAGCTCTACGAGGCAGCCGCCTTCTCCTGGCCTCAGACAACTCCACGGTCGTTTGGACAATCAGGAACCAAGGAACGACAGGCTCTCCTCAGCTCCTAGAACAGGCCTTCGAGCTCTTCCATCTTCTGGACGAGAATCAGATCTTCGTCAGAGCTCGACACATTCCAGGCTGCAGGAACGTCCTCGCGGACGCCCTGTCCAGACCAGACAAGCCGTCACCCACAGAGTGGATGTTGAACCCGGAAGCCTTCGCCCTCATCGCCGCTCAGGTCCACCGTCCTCTCCTCGACCTGTTTGCCACGAAGCAGAACCATCAGCTTCCGGTGTACGTCTCGCCTCTCCCCGATCCAGCAGCTTGGGCCGTCGACGCCATGTCCTTGTCGTGGGAGAATCTGGACGCATACGCTTTTCCACCTCCGATTCTCCTGACCAAAGTCGTCGCCAAGATCAGGGACACACTTCACCTCAGACTGACTTTGGTCGCGCCCTACTGGCCGGCGAGAGGCTGGTTCCCCGATCTTCTTCGTCTCGCCGAAAGAGATCCGCTCCCCCTTCCAAAGTGGCCAAACCTGCTTCGTCACCCTCTCAGTCGGCAGCTTCACCCAGACCCCGAGAGGTACGCTCTGCACGTATGGACCATCTTCAGAGATCACTCCGGGCCAAGGGTTACTCAGGACGAGTAGCCAGCGCCATCTCCAGAGCCCATAGGCAATCCACGAGGTCGCTGTACGATGACAAGTGGCTGTCATTCGAGAATTTCTGCAAGGACGCAGGCCGGGATCCTTTGTCTGTGGACCCCCAGTTTGTGGCCAACTTCCTCCTGCACCTCCGCCAGAAACGTCACCTGAAGGGTGGAACTATTTCAACGTACCTGTCGGCGCTCAACTCTGTCCTCGCCGTTAAATCAGACAGGAAGTTCTCCAAGGTTCCCGAGCTGGTCGCTCTCCTCAAGTCGTTCAAGCTGGAGGACCAGAAACTCAAGTTCAGACCTCCGGCTTGGGACCTCAACGTCGTCCTCAGATATCTGCGAGGAGCTCCCTTCGAACCCTTGTCAGAAGCCTCTTTTCAAGACCTCTCCAGGAAAACAGCCTTCCTCCTGTCCTTTGCCACGGCCGCTAGAGTGAGTGAGCTGCACGCACTGGACGTCACCAGAGTGCGGTTCGAGCAGTCTAGGAAGGGTTCAGTTCACCTCGGCCTCTTGTGGAACTTTGTTGCCAAGAACCAGCTCCCCGGACAACCGGGCAGGACGTTCACCATCCCTCCCCTCTCCAAGATCGTGTCGTCCTCTGATGCGGAAGAACTCGCTTTGTGTCCTGTACGTGCCCTTCGGGAGTACATCGACCGCTCCGCGCCCAAGAGAGGCACCAGGAAGAGACTCTTCATCCCCTTTTCACCATCTGCCAAGGGAGAAGTCACCAGAAACACCCTCTCGCTGTGGCTCCGGACCGTCATCCTAGCAGCATATGACGCAGCCGGCTTGCCTCACCCTGTCGCCAGCAACCCGCACGAGATCCGGGCACTTGCATCCACCATGGCCTTACATCGCAACTGCTCAGTTCCAGCCATCATGGAAGGATGTTTCTGGCGCTCTACGACGGTCTTCGCATCCCACTACCTCCGGGACCTCGCTGTGGAAGACGTGCAAGGCCTGCAGACCTTTGGACCGTTGGTGGTAGCCCAACAGCTAGCTGCCCCAACGTCTCTTTAGGGTAAGCTGAAAACTCATCTACTTCGTTACTTCTCACCCTGCACCTGTTGAGTTGTTTCGTTGTTGGCGACTTCGTGGGGTTCACCGTTTGCTTCTCTGTGCAGTTCGCTTCGGTCGTTCCCACTCCGGGAGGATGTTTGATGGATGCTTTTCTGCCTTGATGACTCGTCCTCCCTCCTCCCTACTGTCGGATCAGTGGCATATACTAAGTTAGGTAGGTTAAAAATTTATTAAAATCTAAATATTTTAGATATTTAAATACCTACCTAACTTAGTAGGAATTACTCCCGCCCGGCCTCCCCTTCGGACTTCATTGGACGTCTCTTACAAGACTTCGTTTCCAGAAAGTATGATACGAATTTTACCCAGGATTCCGGTTTCCCGCTCATGCGCAGTGGGCTGGGGGCAGCCCATCCGGTAAGCACGATGAATTTCGCGGTAAACCTCTGTCTCTCGTGAGAAAGGTGAGTGGCATATACTAAGTTAGGTAGGTATTTAAATATCTAAAATATTTAGATTTTAATAAATTTATTCATTAATATAAAGCTCTATATCTTCAAGTAAATTCTTTTAAAATTAGATGTTGTATAGTTAAAAGATTTTAGGTACTTATCGCAAATAAGAACTTTTAAGGAATGCATCACATTGTGAAAAATCAGTACCATAAAATGATCCGATTTAAAATCTAAAAATTAGGATTCAAATCTGTCAGGAAATGTGTTTGAAAATTCACATTTATATTCAGAAAATGTCCAGACTTTTGGAGTCACCATAATTCAGAATTAGAGTCTGCATGACTTCAAACAGTTTACACCAGAAGAAGATCTAAATAGGCTTTTAGACTGGTGAAATGGTGAAAAACTCTGGCATTGAATTCAAATCTTGCATTATAGACTGAACTGGAAGAGTTTTTATGGCTTTATAAGTTTGATGATAAATTTAAATCTCCTAAATACCTTCATTGAAAATGATGGTGGCCTGGGTGAATTCAATTGAGCCTATTAGTAAGAATTTATTGATAGGCGTGAGAATATGTGAATGGAAGACAGATCTGTTTGTGAATGGGAAGGATTTAGAACTCAGTTTAGTTTTCTGAGCTTGTGAGAATTTATGTACGAGGTTCCTTTAATTGTGAAACAAATCAACAAAAGGCACAGATATGAACATGAATTTAGTTTAATCATAATTATATTCTTTAAGTGACATATATGTAGGACTCAGATCTGTGGCGGGTCTCTAATCCATGGCGGATTTCCTAATCTATGGCGAGTTTGATTGTTTGATTGTTTATTGACGTCATGTTAAGTGACGTCATTGACGGATGACGTCATAATCGCTAACTGTTCGCGTCGCCAGACGAAACCGCTGCTTTTCATTGGGATGGCAAGATATTTTCCAACAGAGAGAAACTAATTCAGCCGCTTTTCCCGTCCGAGATAGCATATAATACCAATTGCTCTATGTTACTCATTTCCGTCATACTGTCTATTTAATATATAGGTTCACTGTACAATACGTTCGCGACTTTATCTCCAATATACGTTACCGACCCTTACACTAGACAAACTAACCCTTAAACATTGTCGATACGGATCCAAGGGTTAAAAAAAGATAGTCAACGAATATCTAACTGCTAAAAAAGTCAGTCTAACAAGAATCCAAGGGCTAATTTCCTAAAGATATTAATTTAGTGGCGAACATATTGTTGTCTGATTGCATTACTTATTTAGCAATTGCAGATTTTGGCCTAGAAAACAGTTAAGTACATGTAGGAAAACACATAAATTTAATATTGGTAACTCAATTCTAAAAATGTCTAATCACAGTCAATTCAAAATCCGCCACAGCTTTTGATAGGTACGGCAATTTTCCATGCATTTGAAAATCCGCCATGGATTTGGAAATCCGCCACGGATTTGAGGCCTGCCATGGATTTGAGTCCTACATATATATACATAATCATTTAAATCATTGATTGATCATGATTTGAGTTACCAACATCTAAACACAAAAACAAGCTAACATCTTTATGAGAAAGTCAGATAATCCTTTTTTTATCGTATGAGATATGAAAAAACCCCGCTATTTTAACAAGGATTTTAAAAAGATAGGATTTCTTGATTCAATATTCAAAAAAAATTTGAGCAATATTCACCAAATTTTTATCGTGATATAGTTAACTGTGCCACGACGATGCATCAATGCAAAGATGTTTTGTGACATCTCTATTGACTTACATGAAATCTATCACATTTGAACAGCCCACGATTGAGCCTTTCACGCAGCTTACAGAATATCAATCAAAATCCTGAAAGGATAAAACAAGAACATCAATCATTTTCTTTTTTATAAAATCTATTTGGTCTTTGATGTTATTTATCTTTCACTGCACCTTGGTCGTTGAAAATGACAAAGTTAGCTCTTTCATGTCTCTTTTTAGTGGGTCTCATGACTTTAAGCTTGAGTTACCTCCCTTTATGTGAATTTGTTTGAGGATTTTGTTCATCAATGTGATTTAGTAACCCTTTTTTGCTCTCGAACACTTAATATTGTCATCAAATGTCTAAAGATTCAATCTGAGTTGTTAAATTGGTTTGACACTCAAATCTGTCTCTTATCAAAAGATTAAAGATTTAAGACTTTATCTAAATAGATTTTGCGCTCTATCCATTTGCTTTAAAGTAGGATTTTATGTCTTGTTTTGAGGATCTGCTTTAACTGTTTTCCGATGAAATGGAATTGATTTTGATAAATAGATATGAAACAATCACAATTATTGTTAGTAATTATAAGAAAACTTACCTCTAAACCAACATTGACTTATTTCTCTCTTTTCGGAGAGATCGTACAGAGTGTGAAAAATAATTTTTTTTAGTGGTCTGCGTGTTCCTCTTCCTGATTTACCTCCCTTGGGAATTATCTCCCTTGAATTTTCAAACTCAGCTGTCATTCTTTTCGATGAACAGAGAGATGGATAACGGGGAGGAAGGGAGGGAGTAATTCGTTGGTTTAGAGGTAAGTTTTCTTATAATTACTAACAATAATTGTGATTGTTTCATAATTATTGCGAAAACCCTTACCTCTAAACCAACATTGACAGAATACCACGTAAGGAGGAGGGTATCCATACCTCTTAAAATGGTATTTAATTAATCAATTGATCCCAACCTAGCGAGAATTTCGCTTTTATTTAGGTGAATAAGGGATGATAATTTATAGGAATAACGATAAATTCTTAAATCTTTGTCCAAATTCCTCCGAATAACGGTAAATATTACCGATCTAGGCGGAAAAGGGGACTAAGCAGACCAAATTATGATAAAAGGAAGGACTAAAAGATAGTTTTTTTCCCTATGAAATAGCCCGTAAAACGGGAATTAATACCGAAAAAACGTAATTTCCAGAACCTGTACTCTCCACCACAACGAAGAATAAACACTATATTAATACTTCCAATCCCTTAGTAATGTGCAAGACAAGTTTCAGGGAATTATGCCCACCTTAGGAAGTGGTTGAAGTCCACCATCTACGTTGATAGGTCGGGAACTAGGACCACGCACCCTCAGGAAGCCGTAGATTGGTTCTTGGCGAGGAACTCAGGTAAGGCTCTAAAAGACACAGCGGTGTATCTGTGGGCAAAGTCAATGGAGGAAACATCTATCGCATGTAGTTCTGAGATTCTGGCAGCAGAGGCGAAGGCGATCAAAAATGCGGTTTTCCAGGCCAAAAACTTGAGAGATGAAGCATGCAACGGTTCGTAAGGAGCCCGTTGTAAGGATTGCAGTACTAGAAGCAGGTCCCATTTGGGGAAGGTATTAGGAGATTTGATGTCTTGCAGTTTAAAGGATTTCAATAGTCTTGTGAGGGTTATGTCCGATCCGATAGACAAGCCTTCCAGCTCTGAAACTGACGCAATAGCAGATCTATAGCCTTCGATGGTACCAGCTTTTAAGTTGCGATCTTGTCGTAAGTGGTTAAGAAAGTCTGCAATCATAGGGGTGGATAACGGCAGATTAGCTAGTCCTCTATCTCCTCTCCACTGCTGGAACTTGATCCACTTGTGATCGTAGAGTGCTGAGGTACTAAGTCTAATGGATCGGGAAATAGCGTGAGAAGTGTCTTGTGCATAGCCTCGTTCCTGCAACGCTCTCTGGATATTCTCCAAACGTGAAGATTGAAGGCTTGGAGATTCACGTTCTCCGGTTGCCACCTTGGTTGTTGGAGGAGGTTCCACCATAGAGGAAGTTGGAGCGGCTGCTCTAGAAGGAGATTGAGTAGAGATGGAAACCAGGCTCTCTTGGGCCACGCCGGGGCTATCAGGTATACTATGCAATTGTGCTGGCTGACTTTGTTGAGGACTTCTGGTATGAGCTTGAAAGGGGGGAAGGCGTAGGCCACCAGGTTCTCCCAAGATATAGACAGGGCATCCACCGCTACTGCCTGAGGATCCGGGACCGGACTCACGTAAGTCGGAAGCCTGTAGTTGAGTGCTGTGGCGAACAAATCTATCTGAGGTCTCTCCCATCTGTCCGTGATAAGATCCAAAACCTGGGGGTGGATCGTCCATTCTGAGGACACGATAAGCTTCTGGCGGGAGAGAGAGTCGGCTAGGAAGTTCAGTTTCCCCGGAATGTGTCTGGCTTAGATTGTTATCGACCAGGCATCTATGAGGGCGTAGAGATCCCTGGTAAGTTGCATCAGCGGGGCAGATCTCGTTCCTCCCAGTTTGTTTATATACGCCACCACCGTGGAGTTGTCCGTGGCTATCATTATGCTCGAGTGCTGTAATTGAGACTTCCAACTGTGGATAGCGAAGACTACTGCTTTCAACTCCAAGAGGTTTATGTGAAGCTGGGAATCGGGTAAGTTCCAAGAGCCGCTCAGGGTGAACTGTTGCCAGTGAGCGCCCCAGCCCTGGTTCGATGCATCCGTGTAGATGGTGTGAGACGGAGGCGGAAGGAGGAAAGGGCAGCCGGTCATAACATGAACTCGTAACGTCCACCACTGGAGCTCCTTGCGAACTATGGGTGTGGGGACGATCTTGGAATCCAAGGGTTGTAAGCGGTGACTGTTCACCCAGGATTGAATGAAACGAAGGTTCAGGCGGCCTCTGGTGGTGAAGGACTGGATGGAAGTAAGGGAGCCTACTAAGGACATCCATGTCCTGAGAGAGTATAGTTTGTTGTGGTCTAACAACTTCTGGATGAGAGTCTGAATGGCAATCCAGCGGGATTCCGATGGGGCAATAGTGGCTGACTCCGTGTCCAAAATGGCTCCCAGGAACTTGATGCGGTTGGTAGGCGTAAGCTCTGATTTGTCCTGGTGTATGATCCAGCCTAGATGTGAGAAGACATGTATGACCAAGTCTATGTGGTGGTACAGAGTGACTAGGTCCTGATGGCGGAGCAGAAAGTCGTCCAAGTAGCCGTGGATGAACATCAAGTGGAGATGTAGAACCTGTAGCACCGGCGCCGTAACTTTGGTGAACAGCCAAGGAGCTACCGAGATGCCGAAGGGAAGCACTTGAAACTGAAAACGGCGTCCGTTGACCGCAAACCGTAGGTACTTCCGTGACTTTGGATGGATCGGAACATGCAAGTAAGCGTCCCTCAAGTCGAGGCTGGCGAACTTGGAGTGCGGGAGTATCAGCTTGCGTATGCTCTTGAGCGACTCCATAGTAAACTTGGGAGGCCTGGACAGGAATGACTTGTTGAGCACCTTGAGATCGATAATCATTCTCATCTCCGTTGTGTCTTTCTTGGGAACCAGGAAAACGGGAGAGAAGAAGCCTGGAGATTCGTCGGCGGGGTCCAGCTCCGTGATAGCGCCCTTTTCCAGTAGCTGCTCGATGGCTGTGAGCGCGGCTTGAAGCTTTTGGCCTTGGAGGAAAAAACGCTTTCCTTGAGGATGGACGGCAGTTGGCGGAAGTGAATCCCACTGAAGGATGTATCCCGATGATATTATTGACAGAATCCATTGGTCGCTGGTTACTGTCTCCCAATTCTTCAAGTATGACCCCAGGCGGCCCCCCACGGGCGAGTGGGAGATCGACTGAGGAAAGGGAATCCGTAAGGATAAGTCCGTGGACGGAAGCGGTCGTAAGGGGAAAGGCTGAAGACTTGAGGTGGCGTGGGAGTCATCGCTTAAAGCCTCCTTTAGATCCCCGAAAGGGCCTAGACTGGTCCTGTCTGAAGGATCTTGGCTGTTCCCTTGACTGCGGGGGGTGGAAGTCCCTGCGGCCCCGGTGGTTGCCCCTGAACTGCGAGGAAGACGATGTTGAAGGAAAGGACTGTTTCGGCTGAGGGTTAAGTCGAGGGTTAGGGTTACCGCGACGCTGTCCTTGGAAGGAGCCCCTGCCTAGTAGAGCCTGAGTCAATTTCAGATTGAGAGATTTGGAGGTCATGGAACCCTGAGTCTCGCTAGCTCGAGTACACTCTCCATTAAACAAAGACGGAGCTTGGATAGGTTGGCACAGAAGAGAATCCTTGACATCCGCTGGCACATCCCGGATCTTTGAGATATGTTGTTGTCTTTCAGTCAGAACAAAACGCGCCATGGTGTTGGTAGAGACTGCGGCTAAATCCTGAGAGGCGACAAAAATAGAATCCAGGAAACCATGGGCCATGGCAACGTCATCGGCTCTCATGGTCTGAAGTGTGTCTGGTGTCACATCCTCATATGTTGAAAACTTGGGGGGTAGCATCTCTCTGATACCCGCACAAAACCAGTTCATGTATGACAACATGTCCAAGGAAGCTCTAGTATTCCGTTCGATTTCATTACCATCTGTCTTGGAAATGGAAGGAAAATTAGAAGAAGAGGCTTTAGGATTCAACCTAGCAAAATCCTTGTCCAAAACGGGGGGATCCTGAGACACGAATCTGTTGTGGACTAAGTAAGCCGCCTTGGCTCTGAACTTGGGTACTCCCACTTGTCCTGATTGATTAGAGAGCTTGTCATTGATGTTGTTACAAGCTGTCTTGATCACCGAAGAATGAGGCAAAGAAAGTCTGGAAGGTCGGGAGGGAGGAAGCGTCCCCGAATCTCCTAACTCCTCAGGCCTAGGAGAGGCCGTCTCCTCTGACACAATAGGCACTGTGCAGGGTTTCAGTCGATGAAGGTATTCCAATTTATCCGGAAAAGACCACTCAGGGTTAAGAGGAAAAGAGGATTCATCGGGATGAATAACAAGTTGGCCCTCCTTGGCGCTAACACCGAAATCCAAGGAGTCCGTATCCGTAGATGAGTGACAAAGTCCAGCTTGCACTTTGACATCGTGTAGCACGGGAATAATAGGCGGATCCTGAATGCTGATGTAATCTGCCTGTGGCTCACGGGCCACCCGAGCAGGGGGCTGTAAGCCAGCATCGTCAGCCGGAGCGGTAGGACCCGTGCTACCCGTGCTAACGGGCCGCTTAACGGGATCCACCTGCTTGCCCTGAGTCCCAAGCGAAGCCCGTGTGCCGCTAGGCACCGTGGCATTCGGCAGTGGGTCACGGGAGGTCAAGCTACCGGGCTCATGCTCGCTTCGTGAATCAACGGGACCTCGGCCCGTGACCCCTTGGCTAAGCAAATGAGCTGAGTCGACCGCCCGCTCCACCGACTCACGGGTCGGGGAGGCAGGCCGCATACGGCTCGATGACTGGCTGGCTTCCAAGTCCGAGAAGCGCTTGGCTGTCTGCTGCTGCATAGAGGACATACTAGAGGAAAGCTTGGAAAGCATGGCCTTGATTTGCTCTAACTCGGAGGGCTTGGTATCCGGAGTGGGCTCAACAAGAAACTTAGATTTCTTGACAGAAGAAGGGGTAGACTTAGCCGTGGCCTTGCGTTTAGGAGTTTTGGGCTTGGATCTATTATTATGCATAATCTCCCATTCGTCCAGAGTAAGATGATTACACATGAGACATCGTTTAGTGAAACTACAAGAAGTCTTATCGCAGCAGGCATAACACAGTGAATGAGGGTCGCCTTTACAAAGATAACGTTGACATTCAACACATTTCTTTTGAACAGCAGCCATCTTGAATTTTAGAACACGTTAAGAAAATTCTCACCCAAGAAGAAACTTCCAAAAAACTCAGGTAATCCGTTCAGAAACACAATAATCCAAGAGAATCACAGTAATCCGAAGGAAAAACACAGTGAGTATCCAATAGGAAGCAATCCAAAACTTGAGTGACAAGAAGATCAATTCACACTGAGTACGACCGTTCTCGCGGCGTACAGAGAAAAGAATGACAGCTGAGTTTGAAAATTCAAGGGAGATAATTCCCAAGGGAGGTAAATCAGGAAGAGGAACACGCAGACCACTAAAAAAATTTATTTTTCACACTCTGTACGATCTCTCCGAAAAGAGAGAAATAAGTCAATGTTGGTTTAGAGGTAAGGGTTTTCGCAATAATTATTAACAAGTACTTTATTTTTTCTACTAATATCTTGTTCCCAAATAATATAAAGGGACATAATGATCGACTAAGCAAAGCTAGAAACCTGCCCAATGTGTAATTATTCAACAATACATTTACCCAAATCGTCTGGTGGTTGCAGGGTATGTTTTTGTAGTGTATGTATTATATATTATAAATTGGTTCCAAATCTCAAGAGGATGCCTCGATCTGCCCCCTTTCATAAAGAAACATTTACTAAGGTTAACCTTAATTCCCATACTATATATTGCGCTAAGGTTATCTTAAGCACCAATGATCAATGATCACCTTAGGGTTTTGTGAAAGAACTGGCTCTGATGTTTGGCTGTTTGACTGGAAATGAATTTTGGCACGGATATGTACAGAAAGAAGCTCTGTGATGATGATCTGAATTTCATTTCATCAAAGATCATATTACTTCTTCACTGGTCTATAAAGCAAGTAAATTAAGGGTTACTAAACACAAACATTAAAATCCTCAATAAACCAATCTCCCTGATGACATTTTGGTTGAACCAAATTATCCGTGACTTATCAGCTATAGAAACAAGTTAAAGGTCAAATCAAGAAGACAAAGTAGGGGGGTAGTTTATCATTGGTGTTGGCAGGGATTGTTTTAAGCCTTAGCATGAAGTCTCATGTACCATCCTCCACTTTGCAGAGGTACCTGTAACTATAGATAAGTATAAGCTTCTTATAGGTATTCATTCCTAGATGACAGTGATGGATTGTATTGTTTAGACTGTGATATTGTGTCTTGAAGGTTTGACACGAGGAAGATGATACATTGTTTGTCGAGAATAAACTCTTAGCATAAACCAATTATGAAAGTGTTGAATTCAATATAACCAAATCATTCTAGGTGACAAACTTTCAGGAAAAACAACTCATCTGAGTCTTGAAGTGTGAATTGCTAAAAGTTTGTACCTTGTAGAAACAGAAAGTTTGTCCATGATTACAACACCAACACCTTACTTACCTATAGGAATCAAAATTCATACAGCAAGGACAAAATTAAGCTACTATTTTCCCCTTGGTAAATGATATGCTACCCTGTTATATTTAGGATTTATAGATTATATCATCCATGTTGAACTCCTGATTGCTGCATTGAATTCCAAGAGTATATATTTAACTTCAGAAACAAATATGTCATTGTCAAGGAAAGATGACAGATGCATGGATATCTATAAGCCATGGATTGGATTAAAGGATTAATTCCAAGGACTCCAGATACAGTTACTATTAAACTGTAAGCTTGACCTTTTATAAACCAATTATTGAGCCTGATGTCGTCTTCTCAGTTATGGAACCTTGCTTGTCTTGTAATTATTCCTGACTTTGAAATATCTATATGGCTATATAAGCTGACTTTCCAATAACACTGCTGAAAGAATGGAAACAGTGATGAATTAGTCTGATGGTGAGGTAATCATTTTGAACTGATGAATGTAAAGTGCTATCTATTTTGACATATGACTGGTAAACAATAATTAAGGGAATACATTCTTTTCTGTGCAAGACTTTATTTTGCTTCTTGGATTACCTTATTTGATTACCTACATTGTATATTCTGAAACATGATGGTGAAAATTACTTGTGATCTGTGTTCAAGATAAACCTTTGTTTGAAGTCATGGATAATGCATCTGATTGTCATGAGAAATCTTAAAATCAATTATACATTCAATCCATTCCCAAAAGTCTCTTTGCCCAAAAGCATTAAAGCTTGGATAAAAGATTAAGTGTGTCTCTTAAGCTGTCAATATATTGATGGAGTTCAAAAATTATTTTTTAGTCAGATACTGCCATTGTTCAGTGTTTTGGACTATCTGCAAAGGGAATTGACAGTTTGTCTCAGGAACTATCAAAGATAGGATTACCAAATTTGGTGTGTTTTGGGTTAATAATTTCGGATAATTATCAATACCCTGATGGAGTTGAAAATAGGAAACGCGCCATTATTTTTCGCTATTGGTCTTGTTATTTTATATCTTAGGAAAATGTTTGAGGAGTTGTAATAAGAATCAATTTAGAGGATGTCGGTCGTTTCAACTCAGGTTCTTGTGTCGTTCTCAGGCAAAGTTGTTATCCATATATTCCTCTTCATTATTGTCATTTCATCTTCTCAGATGCCTCACAAAGAAGTTTGGAAGATAATATTGATGACTATTTTGTCTTGTTACTTATGATGACATGCAGTGCTGCTGTAATGGGGGTGATTGAATTGTGCTAGTGCAAGGGTGTAACTTACGCAATTAAGTTTTATTTTCAAACTTTTTTAAGGCCTTAATCACTCCATCATGTAATGTTTTGAAAAGATTATAAAGGACTGTAACCTATATAATCTTATGAGCTTTGATAAATGAAGACATTTAACCTTTACCAAATCTTATATTGAATCCAACATCATGAACCTGTGTTTGGTTTGTAACTTAACGAGACCATTACCTTCAAGGATTGTCTGTGAAAGGCTCGTGCTCAGACACTTGATGTGGCATCTTAGTGTTGTCATTCATTTGAGCTTAAAGCATATAAGCCAGTTTATAATGACAAAGGAAACAATGTGTATATAATATTCATGATATTATTCGTTCTGTGTTTGTATTTCAACTATTAACAATCAAGTATTTCTTTATAATCAGCAATTAATATGTAATTTTGCTTGTATACCTCCTTGCTACCTCCAGTATTAAACCAAATATTTGTGTATGTTTTTTGCAACGTACATATGTATGTGTCTTGGTTTGTAATTTAACTTTAACAATTAATACTCAAGGAATTCTTTATCTACAGCAACGTAATATTCACGTGCATTTCTGAGTTTAATTACGTTGTCTTATTTTCCTCTGAACATTTGGAACTTAGTCTTTAACCTATTTTTCATTAAAAAATGACACCGCATATTTAACCATAATAGCAGCTTAATTCAAAGTAACTCACGTAAATTTTACAATGGTGTTTTGTTTCCAAGTATTTCCAATCGGAGTAATTGACTATTATTCCTGAGTACATTAATATTTAACTCTCACACTTCCAATCTTTGGGCAGTAACACAGCCCACATAATCAATATAGAGTTCTCTCCCTTGTGTACTGGTACTGGTGCCAACCAATCATTATCCTCGCTGGGGTGGAATTGTCGAATTGTAGTACTGCGCATGTGCAGTTCCTCCTGGTCCCAGTTCCTTTGTTTTCCTAAAGTAAAGCCATATCTTATGTATGTAAACAGTTAAATTGTTACGAGCAGTTAAACTTCAAGTTGTCTGGAATCGCATCAACATGCCTAAAGGAAAGAAATCCCGGACCATCTCCAGCACTGTGTCCCGAGTGTACCCAACGCGTGGTTCCGTGGAGATAGCTGACAATGGACCAGGCGTGAGTGGTGATCAGCGGCAATATTCTCATTTCCCAAATTCATGGACAATAGATCGTACGGTGAAGTACATAAAGGAAGTCTTGAACATTCACGTTCCCGCCAACCTCACGAAAACACAATTGCACGAACTCTATACTGAGAACCTTTACTTAGCTCTGTCTCAGCCCAGTTTGGTGAACAGATCCAATAACGAAACCACTGTCACCCCACCAGTACCGGAAACGACAGAACAAGCAACAATCGCTTCCATGATGACAATGTTGACGTTACTCCAGTCATTGGTGTCCTCCCTTGCCAGCCGTGTGGACCAACAGGCAGAGGAGAGAGGTCATGTGACTGGTCATCACAGCCTCCCACAAGAATCACCTTCATCACGTGCCGAGAGAGAAATGCCAATGGCCATGATGTCTAATTTCTCTCTGATGACAGCCCCATTTCAGGAGGATGTGACTTGCGACATGGACAGAGTGGAGACAGTGTCCTCATCCCTCAAGAGACAGATCTGGGAAGGTAGGGATGTTAACCTAGCATTACTGTTGATCCCAGACGAAATCTCTACACCCAGTAAAACTATTCACATGGACAATATGGAGCTCTTACTGAAAACCACTGTGGACCGCAGACTGCATAAGCCCCTCACTTTGGAGATGTTTGTTCTTGCTTTTAGTCGGTACAAGGACATCATGCTATTGAAATGGCCACAGAGGAACCAGGAACTCAGCAGGTACCTGCGCAATATTGTCGAAATGCACGTGCAATATCAGGACCAGAGCTTCTATCATTATCATAAGAAGTTCTCGGCCAAAGTGGCAGCTATTCTGGAACAACAAAATGTCATAGTTGATTGGGCCATGATTGATGACCATTTATACCGTTCAATCTTCACTGGCAGACGGGTCAATGCGTGTCAACTCTGTCAGGACATTGGACATTTGAGCCAGTTCTGCCCCTTAGTGGCTCATGCGTCCTCAAGTCATCAGGCGACATCTAGTCAACCGAAATTGGGCATGGAGCAACGACAGACACATGACCGCTTTGGCCGTCCTATACTCCTGCATCGTGGTGTCCCTGTCTGCAACAACTACAACCAGGACAAGTGCACCCATCAACAGTGCAAGTTCCATCATGTGTGCAGTATTTGTCGGAACACCCATTCAGCCAAGCGATGCAGGCATGACAGAGACGAAGAAACTACTACCCGTTCATCACAGTCCAGCCATACCAAGAAGCATTGACTGGGAGCTATCCCTTCACCAATCGACGTTGATCTTTTGGAAAACAGACTGGCAGATAACGAGGACCGTGTGTTTGTATCCAATCTCCTCAAGGGGCTCAGAGAAGGGTATCACACAGGGATTGCCGAACCCCCTACTACAACCAAGGTTTGCAGGAATTTGTTATCCGCTAGACACAACGCAGATGCAGTCACGGAACTTTTAAATGCAGAGCTGGCTAAGGGATACCTCATAGGCCCCTTCCTGTCTTCACCGTTCCCATATCATCGGATCAGTCCAATCGGCTTGGTGGAAGGAAAGTATTCGAAGAAACAGAGACTCATAGTAGATCTGTCAGCTCCACACAACGACGACGACCACCCAAGCCTCAACTCCCTTATTGACAAGAGCCAATACTCCCTAACGTATGTACGGGTGGATGATGCCATCAAACTGATCAAAGATTTGGGACGAGGGGCCCACCTCTGCAAGGTTGATATTACTGATGCCTTTAAACTCATCCCCAGTTGTTTGTTCCCTCTAGCTATGCTTTATCAATGCCTTAATGCATCACTGGCTTAATGTATCATCACTCTCAAAAACCCTGTGACAGTAGTTGTACAATGCTTTAATTATAATATACATCATTAGAGTACTTTCTATCCATGGTTCAGTCGTTTAATCCATCATTTACAGGTATGTGTGGAGCACGGTGGTGTAGTGGTTAGCATGCTGGCCTGTCACGCCGAAGGTTCTGGTTCGAATCCTGGTGGAGACACCGAAAATTTGTAACCTGGGCTTAACACTGTGTTGTGTCCTTGGGCAAGGCACTTAATCCACATTGCACTCAGTTCACCCAGCTGTATAAATGGGTACCTGAACATGGGAAAAGTACGGACCTATATTGTCGCGCGAGGCGCTTAGTAGCTTGACTCGAAAGTACAATTCCTTCAGGGTAATAATATACATTGTACAGCCATTGTATCGCCGTTGAGCAGTCCTGGACTGGATACTAGGCGTTAAAATTAGTATAATAATAATATATGGTCACATGTTGGTGGATTTCTTTTTGCAGTCCTGAATTCTCACCTTACCTTACTGTACCTTACAACAGCTCACCTTACCAGTCTCATATCACTTCACCTCACCCTTATCTATTTCACCTCCCCCTTTCAGTCTCACCTCACTTTACCTTTCCTAACCCTACACCTTACCTCACCTCACCCTACTTCATATATAACCTTGCCCTTTCAATCTCATTTCACATCACCCGAACTTGCATTACCTTACCTGACCACATGTCATCTAACCTCAACCTCTTCCTGCTTTATGTAATGTCTGCTCATCTCCCTTTACCTTAGTGTACTTGACCTCACCTCACCTCACCTCACCTCACCTCATTGCATCCTATCCTATCTCACCTTAACTCTCCCTTCTTCACCTCACCTCTTTTCACCTTACCTCACAACACAAATACTTAACCTAACTTCACTTCACCTCATCACACTTCTCATGGCCATAAATCGATTTTCTTTTTACTGAAATGTTCATCCCTTCCATGCTTTTTTAGAATTGGAAACACAGAAAGATATACCACCCTTGTATGTCTCTGTAAGATTGTTTTAGTAGGTAAGATTAAAGCAATTTCATGTGATCTAATCAGACACCGACTCACCTGTCTTCATTAAGACATCACAGGCACACAGTGAAGTTACACATTTATCAGGATTATCTCTGTTAGGTAACCTGACCCTCTCAGGAATAACTCTGATGACCTTTATAGAATCTTCTATTGGACCTTGTGGTGAAATAAATCAATCTGTGATGAGGTTGTGAAAGATGTTGATCTGGCATTTACTGTAAGATGTGTTGCCCTCTCTGTAGAGTAACAACATTATTAACCTTTACAGCATCTTGTTGGATAATTAAATTGGTAATTGGAAGGTGACACATCAGAATGTTGTTTTGGTTGCAAAATTATCAAATCTGTGAAATTTTCATTTAGCTATCCATCCATGGTTCACAAGAAATTTAAAAGAGAGTGGCTTTTTAAAATGGCTTGCAATATATTCCAATTATGTCTTGATATTCTACTTCCAAAGAAAAGAAAACTTCTCCTTCTGAATATTTTCAAAAAATGATTAGCATATAGTTTTCTCAAGCATCCAGATTGACTAAAAGGTCAGTCACGTATATGCATGCAATCTTCTCATTAAGCTCCAAGAATAATGAAGACTTAAATTTGTTGTAGATAAAAATGCTAAGGTTTATTATGAAGAAAATATTGCTATGAAGCTAATTTTTGCATGACATCATCATATTCAGGGCAACTTAAAAGTTGAAAGAGGGTGCTTATTGCGGTAAATACACTGAACACATCTCTTTAACTTCTTTGTTTGAAGTTAGAAACAACTATATATATGTACAAATTGTATGGATTACAATTTTTTTATTTTGAGAATGCGAGCTTTCAATACAAATTCGTGTATCTATGTCAAGCAAGATACATTGCACTTGCAGAATAAAGAAGTTGTAATCCATAGAATTTGTACTTAACACAACTCTTATCTGAAATAGACTAAACTTGAATGTCTGATTAAAATTTGCCATATTTTGGGAACTACGAGTTTCAAAATATTGACTCTCTTGGGAATAAAACTTGTCTTATCAGAGAGCTTCCCCTACAAGGTCTGAATACAGCCTATCTACCTGCACTTGCTGTAACCAGTTGAGCGCAGACAACCCAGTCATAAGCGATCCAATCACACCGTTGTGTTTATATAGCATTTAGTGCTGATCATGTATCCTGAATAGTACAGTGGAGTTATCTGCTCCTATCTACTGATACCGAAAGCTTTTGCCAGAGTCCTTGCGATTGGCTAGATCAATTTACATCAGAACATGAGACAAATTGGATTGTAGTCAGACCATGACAAATCCAACCCTGACTGGATCAAAATAGTCAAAATGTTTACAATTTTATGCCTTAAAGGGGCAGTAGCACATTTTAGGGGGAATATGAGAAAATGAGAATATGAAAATTTATGGTTCCAATTGAAAGACAATGTATTTAAACTAAATGGAGCAGTAATAATTCAAATATTATTGTAAAGTTTAGCCATGCGATTGCTTTTTCTTACACAAAATGAATTAAAGGTATTCACACAAAATGGTCGCCAGTGGATTTTTGTGAATCTTCAAACTTTGTCCTCTGACTATGGATGATTGGTTTGTGTAATGAGATTTTTGTCACTGTCAAAATAATACATTTAGCATTAACTTACAATTATCAGTGAAAATTTTTAAATATAAAATTATCAAAAAACGTGCTACTGCAAGTACAATAAGTTTTAATCAGACTGTACTTGAATATTTTTAAACTCATAGGTTAGGGGTTAAGGAATTTCAAAATGACAAGTTTTGCTGTCATATGAGACTGTAATCACATTTCAATCCTTGCCTTACTTTACTGTCTATTTTTCATTTTGTCGTCTAATTTTGTTTATCTGGAGTCATAATGAGATCATTATCGAGCAAATACTTATTTGCACTGCTGTTAAAAATAGATATCCATCTGACTTTACAGCAACAGAATATCTTCAAGATGTAAAATCAAGTTTAATGATATCATTACTGGGTAAACTAGACTTGACGTGCCATTTAAAACAGATCATTATCTTTAAAGCTGACTTTGCAGTTCTGGAGTGTTTGCAACTTGTGAAACCTTACTATTTTGAGCTTAAGTGATGTTATTGTATATAGATCATGTCTATCAATGATTTCATCTCAAGAAAGAATCGTAAATAATGTTGGCAATCTAGAACGAACTGGATAGTTATGTATGTCAGTCTTTTTGTGTTTCGAATATAATTTAAATCAGCTGCTTCAATGGAGCTGTGATTTACAGTAATTATGATGCAATGTTAATGTTATTTTTTAACGAGTGTAGATCTGTGATTTATCAAATCTTTTATTTATTTCAGAAATAGTGCTGTACAGACCATTACGTGAGTATCGTCTATCATTTTATTTTCATTTTTGACATGTTTTTGTCTTTTTGTCATCATTTGATTGGATTCTTTTGTTTGTACATATACAATTTATGAATAATGTATCATATATAAATATGTACATTATTATTGGTTTTATATTTGAATAGAATATGAAAGGTTTTTCTATTTCAGGTTTATCTTCATACTTGTTGAATTTTTTAAATTACTATGTTATATGTAGAAATACGAAATCACTCAATATGATGCTACCCTTACAGCAAGTGGTAAGTTAATTCTTGATCGAAGAACTTCCCATTTTGAAACATTCTTTTCTTACAAAGACTTGGTTTTATTTTATTTTCCTTGCTTAATGATAAGGTAATTAAATATTTTGCATTATAAATACTTGTTTCAGTCCATCTTAGTATGTAAATCAATATAACAAGTAGCGTTTTGTCAGGTAACGTAATTATGTACATGACTGTTTATTCTTTAACATGTATAGATTATAAAAATTTTAACATTCTTGTTGAAAAACTTGTAGTTACATTGATTACTCTAAAGCACTTATTCTAAAGAAAAAGAGAATATGCCTAAAAAAATGACATGTTAATTTACCCTATTTTTTTAAACATTTGTCCATCATAAAGTCAAGTAACACTTTAAAGAATTTCTGACAATTATCTTTTGACAAGATTTGCCAATGCTTTCAAATATATGCAGTATCGGTATATATAAGTAATTTATGAAAAACCATTTATTGCCTTTGTTTGTAAGCTATTAACCATAATTAATTGATCATTTTGGTAGATTAGGAGCTTTACACAAAAGGGTACTTGGTTGTTTCAGTTTTAGAATTATTATTGTTATTTTGATAATGTACAACCTCATACATAGCATGGTCCTTCTGTTTCCTGTCAAATACTATTTCCCTAAAAACCACTCTTAGCATCCTGTCTGCTTGCTATCTCTGTCAATAGAGTTAAGAAAGCGAAAGCTTTTTTTACAGTAAGGTTACAATTCCCTACTGGGGGTTCAAATCAGAAGTAACAGAAATAGGGGGAAAGTCATATACTAATAATTCAATCAAGATCGAAGATAAAAAAGATAAGGTTGAATTTCTTTCAACAAAATCAATTCAATACCACAGAGAGGGAGGAACATTTTTAAACCTGCATCTGTCTGGCAAATACCAGTGATTCAATCAATGGGATAGTGCCTGAAATTTCTGATTTTTTATGCTAACCTGAGCTTTTTAACAAATTCTTGATATCAGAACATGTTAAGAATAGGGAAGATGATGTTTAAAGGTATAAACAGCCTTACAACTGCATGGTTCAAATAAAGAAGTTGTTCATCCATAGAATTACTCTTGTCTTCCTTATACCATCAACTTCCAGAATGCCAATCAAACAGCTCATGGTTCTTCTGTTTCCTGTCCAACACTATTTCCCTAAAGACCACTCATAGCATCTTGTCTGCTTGCCTTCTCTGTCAATATACTAAGTCAGGAAAAGCTTTTTGTACAGGAAGGTTTGAGTTGCCACAGGATCTGCTCAAATGCTGTGGGGTCAAATCAATGGTAACAGAAATAGAGCGGGGAAGTCAAATACTAATAACTCAATCAATGGCATTGTTCTTGAAGATAGAAAAGATATGGTTGAATTTCATCAAATCACTAATCAATTCTAATCAAAGTATAACAATGAAAAGTGGAGGAATTAAGGGAAAATTTTAAACCTGCAGCTGTTGTTCTGGTAAATACCAGGGATTTAATCAATGGAATAGTGCCTGAAATTTCTGATTTTGTATGCTAACCTGAGCAAGTATGTACCAAATCTTGATATCAGAACTGGTCGAAAATAGTAAAGATGGCGTTGAAGGTATCAACAGTCTTTCAAATGGCATGGTCCTTCTGTTTCCTGTCCAACACTATTTCCCTAAAGACCACTCATAGCATCCTGTCTGCTTGCTATCTCTGTCAATATACCAAGTCAGAGAAAGCTTTTTGTACAGGAAGGTTTGAATAACCACAGGATCTGGACAACTACTAGGCTGTCAAATCAAAAGTAGCAGAAATAGAGCAGGGAAGTCAAATACTAATAACTCAATCAATGGCATTATTCTTGAAGATAAAAAAGATAAGGTTGAATTTCTTTCATCAAATCACTAATCAATTCAAGTATAACAATGATATGTGGAGGAATTAAGGGAAACTTTTTAACCTTCAGCTGTTGAGGAAAATACCAGTGATTCAATCAATGGGATAGTGCTTGAAATTTCTGAGTTTTGATGCTAACCTGAGCAAGTGTGTACCAAATCTTGATATCAGAACTTGTCGAAAATAGTAAAGATGACGTTGAAGATATCAACAGCCTTATACAAATCGCATGGTCCTTCTGTTTCCTGTCCAACACTTTCCCTCAAGACCACTCATAGCATCTTGTACGCTTGCTGTCTCTGTCAATAGAACTAAGACAGGGAAAGCTTTTTGTACAGGAAGATTTCAGTTCCCTCTGGATCTGCTCAAATCCTGGGGGGTCAAATCCAAAGTAGCAAAAATAGAGCGCGGAAGTCAAATACTAATAACTCAATCAATGGCATTATTCTTCCTATCAATTCAATAAGAAAATGATGTGTGGTGGGAGGTAAAATTTTAAACCTGCAGCTGTTGATCTTGAAAATACCAGAGATTTAATAAACAGAATAGTGCCTGAGATTTCTCATTTTTTATGCAAATATTTAACAAATTCTTGATATCAGAACTGGTACGTGGATAACAGTAAAGGAGTTTCAACAGCCATACAAATGGCATGGTCCTTTTTTTCCTGTCCAACACTATTTCCCTAAAGACAACTCATAGCATCTTGTATGTTTGCCTTCTCTGTCAATATACTAAGTCAGGAAAAGCTTTTTGTACAGGGGGATTGAACTACCACAGGATCTGCTCAAATACAGCGGGATTAAATAAATGGTAGCAAAATAGGGCAGGGAAGTCAAATTCTAATAATTCAATCAATGGAATGCATTGTTCTTGAAGATAAAAAAGATATGGTTGAATTTCTTCCATCAAAATCACTTATCAATTCAATAAGAAAATGATGTGTGGTGGGAGGTAAAATTTTAAACCTGCAGCTGTCTGGCAAATACCAGTGATTCAATAAATAGAATGGTGCCTGAAATTTCTGATTTTTTATGCTAACCTGAGCAAGTATTTACCAAATCTTGATATCAGAACTGGTTGAAATTAGTAAAGATGTTGAAAAGTATCAACATCGTTGCAAATTGCATGGTCCTTCTGTTTCCTGTCCAACACTATTTCCCTAAAGACCACTCATAGCATCTTGTCTGCTTACTGTCTCTGTCAATATACTAAGTCAGTGAAAGCTTTTTGTACAGGAAGATTGAACTACCACAGGATCTGGACAAATACTGGGGTCAAATCATTGGTAGCAGGAATAGGAAAGGTGTCAAAACCTGATGATTGTTCAAATATCTGTAGTTAATTAGAAAGGTGCTTGAAGTTTGTTATTATGATATTTACCTGAGGATATATTGTTTATATCAGGGTCCCATTGCACAAAAAACTAAGGTCACTAAGGTAGCCTTAATTAGTGCAATATCAAAGGATGGCACTATATAAGTGCGCTAAGTCGTTTTGTGCAACGGTACCCAGAACTTGTTTAAAATGGTGATAATGAACAAATCAGTCCCAACAACCTTGCACAGGCATGAACCAGAAGCTAGACAAAGGTTTTAGTACAGGAACATTTCAGTTTCTCAGGGTCTGGTCAAATACTGGGGGGTCCGAATCGATGGTAGCAGGAAAGGTATTGAAACAATGATTGTTCAAATATCTGTAATTAAATAGAATGGTGCTTTAAATTTGTTATTGTGATGTTTACCTAAGGATATTGTGTATATCAGAACTTGTTTAAAATGGTGATAATGAACAAATCAGTACCAACAACCCTACACAGCCATGAACTAAGCTAGAGAAAGGTTATAGTACAGGAAGGTTTCAGTTCCTTCAGGGATTGTTCAAATACTGGGAGTTAAATCAATGGTAACACGGAGGGGAAGTCGAAATCTGAAGACTGTCCAAACAACCATAATTCAATCAATGGAATGGTTTTGAAGTAAAACAAGATAGGTTGAATTCCTTTCACCTAAATCACTTATCAAATCAACAGACCAAAGATATTTGAAGGAAAATCAGAAACTTGAAGTTGTCTGGTCAAATATCTATAATTCAATAAAGGAAATAGTTCTTGAAATAAAACAGTTGACTTTCTTTTATCAAATACATGTATCAAGTCAAGCAGAAAGAAACATAGTGGGAAATCTTAAACCTTTGACTCTCTGGTAAGCTTTCTTTATAATTGAAATCTGAGAAACGGTAAAGTAACATGTTATCACTACTCAGAGGTTAGAGTTCAAGAGTCGGACCATGAAACAATGGTCTGATGTAGCAATATTCTATTTTAAAGTCAAAATTTAAAATGTTTACGAAATAAACCTGAGTTTTCACCATACAGTCAAACATCTCATTATTCAATTTGTCAGTATACCCTTGGGTAGAAGGAGAAATGAATTAGGAAGGGAAAACGAATGCAGCCAATTTTGGAACACCTTTTATTCATTTGAGGTAGTGAAATGTATTTTAATAGCTAACCTGAACATAGTTTGTTTGTTTTAAGTCTGATTCCATTGATTGATAAACCTTATTTTGCAATTCTTACTAGGGATGACTATTGGCGTGCTATCAATACTATTGCATGATCATTTAAAAAATGACTATCAATAAAGTACTATCAGCACAGCAACTATCGCGATAAATCCTTAATGGTACGGTCTATTTCATTTTCCTCAGATCATTTTATTTATCATAAGAATTTGCTATTGCTGCTTTGATTAAAATGTTGTTCTTATCTTTTCAAGGTCATCCGATTTGAATTATTGTCTGGCCTACATAAATCTAAAGAGCTTTGATGAACTAGCTGCCTTAATATTATATAAAAATGTAAAATCAATGATATAATGCAATAAAGTTCTCCACGTTTGCTCAAATAAATCTCAATCAAGAAATTCCAGATTTAAGGCTTCATTTTGGACAATGGATAAAAAACTTATTCAAAGTTTATGAACAAAGTCAAAGGAGGCAAGGCTGATAGATATTTTCCCTGGACAAAGTTCAAGCAATTGTTCGGTGCCTAAAAGGATCATTGGGACATATGGATCAATGTTGAAGTGAACCATTCTGATCTGAAGAAACTTGTTCACCTAAAAATCTCACTTATATTAAAGTTCTTAAGTTATTTATTATCATTTTTGAAGAAGTTTTTAAAGTGTATGATTTATAATCAGCAAATTTTACAATTAAATTCAAGAAATATGAATTTTTGTTCATTTTGATGCTTTTTTTTTTCTGTCATTAGAATTGTTGTAATTATATCAACACTCAAAATTATTCATTTAAAAAATCCACAAACAGGATCTGAAGATATGCAGAAACTATTAAAAAGGTAAAATTTATGTTAAGGGCTATGTCATCCACAACGAAAAATTGAAAAATTTCAAAATAATGTAGGTCATCCACAAGTCAGTAATATTGTTTTTGCCGTATCTGCACCTCCCTTTTCATATTTTTATTTTCTATAAAAGTTTGCATACCTGTGTCCTATGTATTGACACTTTCACTCCTGAATTAACTAGTGACATTCTCATGAGCAAAACTATAGCCCCAAATAAGTCTTTGATAATTGATTTTAATCTTGCAGTAAAAGGGCCATTACGGTTTTTTTTTAAATTTATCTTTTTATTTCAGGCATCATCTCTGTTACAAAGAGTCCTTGTGATCAGGAATAAAATTAGAAGTCATATGAGTCACAAGAACCTATATAACAGTAAATGTCTTTCAGCCTATGCATCTCCCATGTAACCTGCCATTTTCTTAAGTGTTAATTCACAGAGTAATTGACGTGATTCCAGATTGACATTTTTTCCCTCTACTATTTAACTTGTGGTATGCCTTTGCTGTAAGACTTCATGGATTATCTCCCTCTTTTGATAACATCCATCTTGAATATTAAAATCAAGAAGTTAATTAGAATTTTAAAAACAATTCTCATTGTCAATAATGAAAACAATTCAATGAAAAAAGATTGCCTGGGGATGTGATTATAAGCAGTACAGTATCAGCTTGAACTCTTTGGAAGAAGTAGGGATTCAATATATATATATATATCTCTATATCAGTGTATAAAATAGATTGGAAACCTAGCCTAGCCTGTCCTGAAAATTAATTGGTCAATTCCTTAGAGGGAAAAAAAGTTACCATGCAGTCCTGACCAAAAAGTAACCAGTCCTGGCAAATAGTAGCCACTTTAAGGGCTGGCGGACGAGCTATATTTTAAAGATTGTCTATATCTTGAAGCAATCAACGTGAAGACTGCTGTGTCCTTTAAAAAATTCCCGTAGGAAACAGGTTAAGGATAATTAATCTTCTTTTCACCTGGAAAATGAAGTCTTCATGAAGATTTTACCACCATTTCCTTAAGTTGTCAGGTTTTCTGTTTACAAATAGGTTCAACACATGAGAGCTGTTAGTTGATATTGATCCATTTGGCATGTTACATCATTGCCCAGACACCTTCAACACCTCTCCTACAGTTTTTACTGCTACACAGCAAGTTTTGTATGTTTTTCTACTGGGATGTGTCACTCTTAGTATGTTTTGAAACTTTCCTGTCAACGATGAGATTGATCAATGTTATTTTTTCAAATTGTATCTGCGTTACTTAATCTTCCGCTTTCAGTTTTGAACTTTTTTTATTAGTTTGATGGTGCATGTGGAGTCTGTTTTCAAATTAAATACCTTTGAATTCTTTGGTTTTTATTGCTTATGGAGTGAAACCAAGGCCAATAGGTTTCGATCATTTTCATCTTTTTTTATCTGATTGTTTTTTTTTTTTCAAAATTGAAACATAGGTTTGAATTCTGCTGTTGAGTTTAAATTAGCATTCAATATATATATATTCTTCTGGATGCCAATTAAGCTAGGTCTATGGGTTTTGCAAATTTCTTTTTTATAAAAAATAGATTGGGGAAAGCTTCATGTTACATTCACCATTGCTTTTTTTATACTGATGCCACAGCCAATGTGTTTTTTATTATTTCACTGATTATATTTTGTTACTTTCAAGAAATTTGAATTTTTTTTTTAAATTTACATTATCACATCACCATACATTTAGATCTGTCATGCCCAGCTAGCTGTAAAACTTTTAGATGAACCAGATTGATGAATTAAAATCTTTTTATTTTGTGAAACATGCCATGCCACATTAAGGATTCCCACTTTCTCGCTTTTTCAACTGGTATGTGTCATTACTAATGCATTTTGAAAATTTTCCTTGATTCTGTGTGATGATCATCATTGGAAGACCGGCTGCTCTGATGTGACGTACAGGAAAAACAGATATGTGGCTGAAAATAGTTAAAAACTAGCTCTGAATTTCGTATAACTTTTGCATGAATCTAGTTGGTGACTTGGCAGTAGTTCAATCGACTTCTGTTTTAGCATATTTCAACCTCATGGTTCTTTATAATGCATGTTTATCATGTGCAACTTTACTTTTAAATGGAGACATTCAATCATGAGGATAATTTTATGTAGATTTTTTCTATTGCTTTGAATACTAGAACAGAAGAAGGCATATGATCGTATTAGTTATTTTGGAGATGTTTTCTCTTTAATATCTTAATTCTTAATTTTTGTGAAGAGAAAAGATATTAAGTGCTATAGAATGGTCTTTGTTGATACAGAACTTCTGAACAATTTCCTTATGTTAGCAAAAATATGTCACCCATTCAGTTTTACTTTTGAGTATCATTATCATAGCAAATTAATCATTTCGTTGTACTAATAAGTGAAATCTACATGTCGCCAGAATATAGTCAATGTAATGATAGATAAATTTGATGTTTAAAGATAGTGCTCAAAGATATATTTCAAGAGATATTGAAATTACTAATTCAAATCCATTGCATGTCAAAATGTGATTTTGAAATAAATTTTGAGAAATAATTTGTTGTGCAGAGTATGATTCTAACAATTAATCAAGAAACAAGGAACTTTTATCAATTCCGGCACACAATGGTTTCTGTCTATATTGGCAGTCTCGGATTTATCAACTGACTTAAATTAACCCCTGACCTTGGCAATTTACTGGTTTCCATGGTGACTGACAACACTTAACCCTAAGGTCAAGAAACATTATAAATTCGAATGGACAACCATTCTGAGAATATATTTAGAACATACTACATGGTGCTAATTATTTTGCGTCAAAATTTTCAATTCCTGTTTCTGAATTCATAAAGTCAACAAATAGGTTGAATGATGTTTTCATTTTTTCAATCATTTTTTACTTCTGCTAATATTTGGAAACTTGAATTATTATAAATATTCAGCAGTATGTGAGTTAATACTTTCTTTAGCAAACAATTTCAGCAGTTAAATTATTAAGGAAGAGAAGAATCTTGAAATTACCATTCGTTTGTACACTTAGCTGCATGTTTTGTTAAAGGAAGAACATTTAATTTATTTCACTTTTATCAAAACAACAAGGAAAATTTATAAAGAATCAAAAGGCAGTATTATGGATATACAACATACAAGGGAAAAATATATAGTTTATTGTAGGAACTTAATCATTGAAATAAACATTTCTTTTGTTTTAAATATTTTTTTCAATTATCTATCCTTGGAAAGTTGGTTTCAAGTTTCAAATTACTAACTTTTCTTGTCTTTTGGGATTGTACTTTTAACAAAATTAAAGTTTCGGAAATTCAATTTGCAAAAACAATTTTGATACTAGTGGTGAGCTTATTCTTCAACTAAAAAAAGTTAATTTCTGGAAAATTACATACAAGCGAGGAAATTGTCTATGTTTTACCAAAATAAAAATGTTTGATTGCTTATTCTAAAGTTAGATTGCAATGACATTTACAGAAATCTATTCACTACGAGATATATATGGTTGCTCACATGAACACTGCGAGTAATTTTTTTATGTCGAGACAAAAAGTAATTTATTCAAATATTTTGTCATTTGGATCTTGACTTTGAGAAATTGCCTAAAATTCCTGACAGCAGTTTTCATTTTATGCATGATCTTTCTCTATGATAATTGTTAATAATATTGGTCCATAAAATGTTTGACATTATTGGGGAACATTATCTCTCGCATTGTTAGAGGATCAAAAATTAGTTTCTGGTTTCTGCCAAATTCAGTTTCAAACTCATTCATCAAGCTTTTATCTAGATGCTGACAAGCAAGAAAGTATGGCGCTTAGTTCCCTTGTTTTGAACAAAAAAGATAGAAAAATGGTCTTTTAAGACATAACTAGTGTTTGAAAAAAACATCCAAAAACTGTTTGTCAATATCCGCACATAGGAATAACAGTGGGCCCAACTCCGAAACTGTCGGCCTTCATAAACAGTACTGATTTGACTTATTCTAAAATAATAATTTTCTTTTTCAGAATGTTATAAACTACATGTATAAAGACACACCTCTGTTATCAGTCTATCAGTGATAGTTATGAAGGTTTGGCAAGGAAATGTGCTTATCTGCAAGTATTGGTAGAGAGTAACAGTGTCCTATTAAAAATGTGAGCCTGTAAGGACCTGAAGATATTGAATACCGTAGTGTTGGCCCTAGTGAATAACTGTCAGTGTTTGCCCTACAAGCCTACGCGCTTATTTCAAACACTGAACGTAACTCATTTCTGCTCATGTAGACCAACAAAGATTCTTTTTGAAGTGATAAAGTTAAAATTTGAAAACAAAATTGTTTTCTTTTTTGCTATGTTTTCATGTTGAATATTTGTTATGTCAATTTAGCCAATAAATGTTGTAATTAAAAAAGATCGACTTCACCATATCAATTTAATTTGTCTGTAAAGACTAAAAACATACTTTTAAATCAGAATTAATATCTCGACATCAGTTTGTGACATTAACTGACAGATGTTTTTGTGTCATTATAATTCAGAACTAATATCAATTCAAAAGATATTAGTATAGTGTTTGCAGTTCATGAAAACAAGAGTTCATTTGAAGAAAATATTTTCTTTCTGTTAGAAAATTGCACAATTGGTACTTAGATGCCCGATTCCCCTTATGAATATTCATACGCCATTACTGTTATGGATGTGAATAAAACCACAAATATAATTTCGGAAGGAATCCCAAGTATTTGCATAACGCCCTGTGGAAATTAGTGAAGGGATCATTAATGTTTTGGTCTTGTGAGACCCGAATCATGTCTTTAACATTTTTATTGATTGTCGAAGGAATAATTCTCCATTCCTTGGTAATAAACTCTGATAAGGCCCATGTGAATACCGACCCTGCCTTAGACGTCGAATGAAAATGATTTCTACATGGAACCAAAATGATTTCTATGTCCTAGGAGCAAGGCAGTGTACTAGGCGTTATTTTCCATATCTCCTGAGAAGGTACGTTGTTTATTGTTTGACCTTTGACACTAAGACTATCATTGAATTGAATAGATAGCTGATATATTGGCAAGGAAACTATTGACATATTACTTGAAAATGTGTTATTCATCTTTTACCAAGATGCTGAAAGATATTCCTTAATGACTAAATCTAAGTCCTTTAGTTTGTTGTGGAGGCATATTTTTGCTTTTTGGTGCAAACACAAATAATGTGCATCTGTATGTTCATTGACCTATATTTCCTAAATTTCTTAACACTTGTAGAGAATATTTCTGAAATATTATTGTTAAAACTAGTATAGGTTTAATATTGAAGTGTAAATTAAACTTGCACATTTTGATATGAAGAATTTTCAAAAGATTGTAGTGACTATAACCCGTACTTATCAAATGATGTTGGAAAAGGTATTCGTTTATATTAATCTTCATTTAAATCCTCATGCTAAAAGTATCTCCAAACTTTACATAATTTTAAAGTACTATTTCAGTACAGAAGATACCTCTGTCTTTAGGTCTGATTTGGAATGGTATATATGTCACTGGCATGTTTGAGTTTTAATGTGTCAATAGTTACTTATTAACTATTGACCCTGATTGAACTACTGCAAAACACAGGTCGAGGTTCACTCGGCAATAAACTGTGCACTTGCCACGTTTTATGTATCTGACTTTAGGTGATTCGTCGCCTTATTTTAATGTTTCAGTGTCGAGGAAATCTATTAATGTTGCCTTTTCCACGTTTAATGTGGACTTTCCCCTTTTTTCAGCGCATTTGGGCAGTTTTGTTTGATAGCTGATAATGCTACAAGCTATTGCAGTGCAATGGACTATTGTGACCAACTATTGAATAATAATAATAATAATAATAATAACACTTTATTGTCCTCAGTAAATATATACATTGGAAATTTTTCTTGTGCCGAAGCACCCGGCAGCCACAGTGCAGCGCCAGTTAAATCGTTGTTCTGCCTTTACAATGCTGAGTGTCAAGCAAGACAGCAACAACTCCCAACTTTTAACGTCTTTTGGTATGACGCGACCGGGAATCGAACCCCGATCTTCCGGGTGACGAGTGGACACTCTACCACTGAGCTACGCCCCCGGTCTTGAATCAAAGCAAGAACACTGATCAGCTGTGGGTTTTATAAGAATTAACTGACAGTAGCTGACTTTTGTGATGCATACATTGTTTGATGTATAATTACACCTAGACACTAGACAACTCAATACTATTCCAGTGGTAAGCAATACAGAATGTTCCTTTTAGAACAATTTAAATTTTGCGAATATATATTAATCTCTCATTTCCAATTGTTGTGTTCTCTATATTCTCATATTTTATGAAATGGAATTTTTTTTCTAAAAATGCCACGTTGTCTCCTTTTTAATTACATTATTAAATCCCATATTTTATAAAATATGAAATATTATATCTGATAAAACGATTTAATTCCTAATTAAATTTGGTGTTCTGAGAAGAAAATCATTCTTTCTCGAAAATTTCGCCCTACGTTTTCTATCTTAACATTCCGTTTAAATATTAACAAATAATCTCCCCAAAGATATTATTATGTCTTTCATTTATGTATGATAATCAAATTTCATTTTTAAATATTGGTTTGCTAAATGATGGGGCTTCATGCAAATGGATACTCTAAATCTCAAAGGAGTTAACATCTAGCTTATTGTTGAAAGCCCTTCTAGAAGATGTGAATAACATAAGAGACAACCCATTACGCTGGTAAAGTGTTATCGATCTTAGCTTGAATTAAGTGGGAGACTTGATCAAGGGATATTTACACAGACACTGTGTGATTTAGGCTATCTTGAAGAGTTCTATGCCTTAAGTGCAGTTGTAATACAAAGTAATTTGAGTTGGAAATGACTTTTCATTTAGGTTATCTTGAAGAGTTCTGTGCCCTAAGTGCACTTGTGATAGAAATTACATTTTGAATCTGACTTTTGACGAAAGTAATGAAATTTTTATTGTTATCATGATGAGTTCTGAATTGATTACAGAAAATCTGATCTAATTGAATTATGATTGCAAAATAGCAAAAAATTTGTATGTACAGAAACACTTAATCAGCAACAAATGAATGACCTTTTCAGAGTACTTTGTCAACTTGAGTTTGATAAATCAAGTGTTTGATAAAAAAGAATTTATATTAACCATATGTATTTAGTTTCAAAGAGTCTTATGTTCAGTGGTGAATATAAACATGATTTCAATTGATTTCTTATTCTATCAAATTAATGAAATTTCAATCAAATTTATCATTTTCAAAAGAAAGTGTTAGTAATAAAATATTTTTGTGGTGTTTTGTGGAAATATCCTGTAGGACTAAATACTCATTGAAAGTGCAGTAGTCCTTACTAGTCTCAGACTAGAACCTGACCTAATAACATTTAAAGGGGCAGTAGCACGTTTTTAGGGGGAATATAAGGTGATGTCAGAAAAATGAAAATAAATAGTTCCAACTGAAAGACAATGTATTTAAACTAACTGGAGCAGTAATAATTCAAATATATAACGTAAAGTGTAGACATGCGATTCCTTTTATTAAACAAAATGAATTAAAGGTGTTCACACAAAAATGGCCGCCAATGGATTTTATGTGAATCTTCATACTTTGTCCTCCCCTACAAAAAAAAATCTCTTGAAACCTTGTTGCTATAACTTTGCCACAGAAAATTTTACCATTGCCAGAGTGTATCCACAAGAAACCTCTGGAGGTGATTCTGAACCAAATCTGGATGGTGTCTGTGGTTGTCTTTCCGCACCACATTCACTTCAGTAATCTAGCGAGCAATTTTACGAACTGCTTTCGGAAAGAATGCCAAAACCATTGTAATAAAACCTTCCCTATGCACTCCAGAGCTTCATGATTGTAGCATTGGTTCGGAAAGGCAATAAAACCTTCCGTTTGCACTCCAGAATTGGTTAATGGCATTGGTACGGAGAGGTAATAAACCTTCCCTTTACACTCCAGAACTTGATTATTGGCAGTGAATCGGAAGGGCAATAAACCTTCCCTATGCACTCCAGAACTTTATTATTGGCATTGGTATGGAAGGGCAATAAACCTTCCCTATGCACTCCAGAACGTTATTATTGGCATTGGTACGGAAGGGCAATAAACCTTCCTTATGCACTCCAGAGCCTAAGTATGGCATTGGTATGGAAGGTCAATAAACCTTCCCTATGCACTCCAGAACTTTATTATTATCATTGGTACGGAAGGGCAATAAACCTTCCCTATGCACTCCAGAGCCTAAGTAAGGCATTGGTACGGAAGGGCAATAAACCTTCCCTATGCACTCCAGAATGTAATTGTGGCATTGGTACGGAAAGGCAATAAACCTTTCATATGCACTCTTGAGCATGATTTTTGGCATGGTTTTGGAGAGGCAATAAACCTTCCCTATGCACTCCAGAACTTAGTTATGGCATTGGTACGGAAAGGCAATAAACCTTCACTATCCACTCCAGAACTTAGGCTATAAGTCCCTTCCCAGAACTCAAATACTTCGGAAAGGAAATTAAAACTTGTCACAAAGGTGAAAAAAACCTTTGTAACATGATTTGTTGCAGTAACTTACCATATTTTTTATAACCAATGGTTTTTTGCCAAGTTAAGCCATTAAAGGGGCAGTACCACGTTTTTAGGGGCAATATAAGGTGATGTCAGGAAAATGAAAATTAATGCTTTCAATTGAAAGACAATGTATTAAAGCTAATTGAAACAGTAATAATTCAAATATATAAAGTAAAGTTTAGCCATTCAATTCATTTTTCTTTCACAAAATGATTTAAAGGTGTTCACATAAAATGGCTGCCAATTGATTTGATGTGAATCTTCATACTTTGTCCTCTGACTGTGGATGGTTGGCTTGCGTAATGAGATTTTTGACACTGTCAAATTGATACATTTTGCATTGACTTACTATTATCAGTGAAAATTTTGAAATATAAAATTATCAAAAAATGTGCTACTGCCCCTTTAAAATACTCATTTGATTCAAGATCATAACAAACTAGCAACTCTCTTAGGGCAGGCTATATATGGCTTTACTTACTGCATGCATATAATTGCCAATTGATAACAAAAAACAAAACAAATTTGCGGTTCTATGTTTTTAAGTTTTAGTTTTAATACATGATGGTCCCTGTTCGACAGGGACCAATTGTTGATATAATCTTTGATGGGCGTGGCTGTGGTTGTTACACTGGCTGTCATCATAATGAACTCTGGATTACTCTATCCAGGCTGAGCTCCTAAAAACAGAAATGATGTTATTGTCAAAGGCCTGTCAGAAAGAGAAGAAAAGTCAATATCTTATGATTTTTCATTTAACTCAAATTGTTACATTTATGACCAATTCAAAAATTGATTTACTAGTATGTCATATATCCATTTGGTAGAACTATCTTGCGAGGGTGTTATTTTCATTATCATTCATGGTGTAAGAAGTCAAATTTCCATCACTAGAAAATTAAAGGCATTATTTTATTACTATTTTAATATTTTTCAACATCAAATGTATTAGTTATTTGCATTATTATTGAAAGAGACGTGATATTATAATTTGCTTTTAGATGAGAGTAAATAGAATGATTAACTAATAATTAAATTTCGATAAGGCAGTTTGAATATGTATGAAAGAACTTGCATGAGAGTCTGAATAATATAAAAAGCATTCAGGATTATTCAGTATGATATCTGACAATGACTCTCCAATACATGCCTAAGTACTAGTAAATAAGTTTTATTAACTAGTATTCTTTATCTATGAGGTTTTCTGTTATCAGATGATTTTACATTCATTGTCATAAAAGTATCAAATATACAACATTCAGATCAAAACACACATTTAGTTTATGTACGGCATAAAAAGGATACCTATAATTTTAAAACTATGAATATAGATTTTGAGCACACAAAAATATGAGTATAAATAGTACATAATAAGTATTTATCATATTTACTTCTATTGTTATTAAAACGGAGGCTTGGTCGAGTAATTAAAATTGGCTGAAAAATGGCTGGGGGGAAGCAATTAAGAACAGAATTGCACTGTGGCTCTTATCTGTAAATTCATTTGTTATTTCCTAATCTGTTTGTATATTTAACAATTCAGAGTACTTACAGTGTTGACACTGTCTTGTTATCCTGTGAATTCCCTCACTCTGCCAGGTCTGTGTATTGTAAGCTTCATTGATCACCTTAAATAAACACTTTGAATATGACAGTGAATGGATGAATTGTTTTTTTAACATGTCATGCATAAAATAATAAAAAATACAGATTGATATTATACCTTCAGGCTTCAGAAGAGTTATTATATGAAGAACTTTTTTTGATATTTAGGATTTACATATAATGTTAAATTCAATTAAATCAAAAATGAAGGGCAATTGTGCAATGCATGATACATTTGAACAGAAATGGACACACTTGAACATTCATTTGACCCCCTTGAAATCAAGTTACTCCAACATTTATTTCAAATATAGATTCAACCTATTTAGATGTTTACAAATGTAAGTGCAGTTAATCAAGTCTATATATTTTCAAATTCATTGCAGCTTCTGGCAAATTGTCTATTACATCTAAAGCTCTACTGGATGCTTATACAGGAATTAGGTCAGCTTGCTGGCTGTAATATTACCTGATATTACATAATCACTTCCTGTGTCCAGGTTCATGGCAGTCATGGTCTAGTGCACACTGTTGTTAACAATGCATCTTGGGCTGAAAATTATCATGGAAAAGAATCAAACTGACACATCAAGTATCAAATCAAATTTGCAAAATTTAGGTTCAATAAAGTAAACATTGACATGCCAAAGCAAGATACACAACCAAAAAGAATCAGGGTTTGAAATCAATTGTCATTTTGACAGTGAAGCCAATTTTTAAGAAACACTTTACTCACTCTTTTATGATTTATAACATAAAAATGGGGAATAAAAATTGGGAACAGTCATAAGATATACTCACTTTGGTAATAGTAACTGTAGAAATGCCAATTTGGGGCTCTAATGAGCTGTGATTTAGCAATAATCTCTAGTTGTTTAATGATGTCCATCATGGCTGCCATCTTGTCTTCTTGCTAGTGACTGGCTTAAAGTGGAAGTGGTGTTATGCACACAGACTAACGAGCAGTTCTGATTGGTCCAGGCAATCAGGTGGTCACAATGTATTGAATGGTGTAAGGAATCTAGGATTTGAGACAATTGTTTATGGCAGGGTGTTTTGATGAGATGTATTATTGCATAGCTTTGAAATTGAAAAAGTGCCATTGAATTTGTTTAAGCAAACAACGAAAAGTACCAATAATTTCTTTTTAATAATTTATAATCATTTTAAGTTATATAGTTAAGTGCCATTGTTTTTATAATTGTGTTTATTTTAAGTGCCCTTTTTCATCAATCATACATGTTTTTCATTGTTGTTATTTAAGGAGTATTTCTTTAATTGAAAACTAATGAAATAACAAGATGAGTGTCAAATGAACATAGGAATCAATTATAGATTTCAGGCTTCACTCTGCCAGGTTAACAATATTTGAAATCAGTCTTCTGTGTAACAAGAATTAAAATGGAAACTAACAAAATATTTGAGTTCCTTGCAGTCTGAGGGTCCCCTAAACTGAAACAACTCATAGCACACTTTCTATGGCAAATTTGTGTGAGTATAATTGAAGGGACTCAGACAATGGACCAGGAAATGAATTCATTGCCGCACCACACTTTAAAATATTTGGGTTCCTTGCTGTCTGAGGTAGGTAGTTCGGATAAAAAAATTCAAATGAATGAAATATAGTTTTTACACTTTTTACTGATCAAAGAACATCTCATCAGAACACAGCCAATTAATTTCACCGAAATTCAAAGGGGAAATTGACTTAATTGACCATAAACATTCGTATTGTTAGCTATTGTTTACAGTCTTTCGACAGGAGATATACGCCCCGCCCCAACACTGGTTGACCTTTATCTGCATATTCAAATATGTGGGTCAGAAGAGAAATGAGTAACGTGCCCAGATGAATGTAGGGGCCAGTCATTTCAATCAAAGAGAAAATATTCTTTGTAATATTTCATCACAATCAGTTAAATAAAGATCATAAGATAAGTAAAAACTATGATGTCTACCTTTTAACACTTAATGCGTCGTAAATGTCCTCAGTAGTTCAATGATATGAAGTAAATGTAGGCAAATAAGAATTTTTACTAATGCAGTACATAAATTGAATCGGGAATACCAAATGGCACAAGCAAAGAATTCTAAGACATAACTGTCAGTGAATATATAGCATTTCAAACAAATCTCGTTTGCATGAGATTGTTAATTTGCTGCACTACGTTACACATCTCAAAGGGGAAAAACGTGGGGATAAATGCCCTCTGATTTTTTCCAGTCATAAACATATGAAAGCATCGTGTCCATTTTCCTGGGGCCGGAGAAATGATTTCCAACTTATCTTACAATGTTAATAGTAAAAACACTTATAATTTTTCAATAATTCAAAGGATAAGTTTGAGTAATTTGCATATGTTCATTCCAACAGATATCAATGTCGTATCGAATTATAATAGTTCGACCTTTGACAAAAATATGAATTTTCTAATTTGCATATCAATTTCAACTATGTGAAAAAACATCATCTTCAAGAATGATCTTTATTTTCTTAATTTCACTTTTTTTATTCTCATGGTTTCAACATAGTTGTGAAAATATTATTATTTATAATTTTAAAGAGGATACATAGAATATTAGAAATTAAAATAATGCTATTGCTTCACATTGCTAAAATAAATGGTCCCTATCCCATAATAATTTTCCTCCACAAAAGATTAGAACAAATATCAACGTTGTCGCAAGGTTTACATGCTGCTTACTAGTAATAACATAATGATCTACTACATCATTTTATAACATAGATAACCCTTTATTTTGCCGTACTCTCTATGTGTCATGTTATATGGCGTGATCGCTTTGTTTACATACCATGTACCCGAGAGTCATGAGGTACTTCAGTTTTGATAATGATTTAGATGGTTTAAAACCTTAATGTCCAATGCACACAAAGAATATTTAGCCAGCGCATGGCGAAGCACATAAACACGTGAAGGAGAGTATTGCATATCATTAGGTGACGTCATCAGGATTGAATTTTATATGACAATGGGAGATGCGCATAAGTACTCCAAACTACCTATCTGAGGGTCCCTTCCTGAAACAAGTCCACATAGCACACTTTCTGTGTGAGTCTTGAGGAAGGGATTCAGACAAATGGACAAAATAATTATTTCACTGCCACACCACACTTTAAAATATTGCAGTCTGAGGGTCCCCTTCTGAACCAACTCCACATAGCACACTTTCTGTGTGTGTCTTGTGGAAAGAACTCCAATAAATAGACAAAATAATTATTTCACTGCCACACCACACTTTAAAATATTGCAATCTCTGGGTCCCCTTCTTAACCAACTCCACATAGCACACTTTCTGTGTGTGTCTTGTGGAAAGAACTCCAATAAATAGACAAAATAATTAATTCATTGCTGCACCACACTTTAAAATATTGCAATCTCTGGGTCCCCTTCTGAACAAACTCCACATAGCAGACTTTCTGTGTGTGTCTTGTGGAAAGACTGCCAGTTCCTAGCAGTCTGAGGGTCCCCTTCGGAAACAACTCCACATAGCAAAGGCAGGCCTTCCATGGCCCATACAGAGACAGGCCCCACCCTTTCCAGAGCCCTTCCGCATGCGGCAATGGTAAAATTTTCTTAAAAAGGTGGTCTGGCTGTCCTCTGGAGTTGGTGCAATAACAAATTTTTAGAGATTTTTTTTTATAGGGGCTCTGACTATGGATGATTGACTTTTGTAATGAGATTTTTAACACTGCAAAATAATACATATAACATTAACTTACAATTTTCAGTGAAAATTTTAAATTATAAAATTGTCAAAAAACATGCTACTGCCCCTTTAATATGAGACATATGTTGATAAACTGATTGTAGAAATAAAATTACAGAAAGAAATAATTGTTTTGCTGAATTAAGTGACCCTTTTATGTTACAATATTTAATCTGACACGTACATTTACATCTTCATTGAACTTGTCTCCAAATATGTTATGAAATATGTTTGTATATGGAAGAGAGAACAACATAAATATTACACTTTTGCGTATTTTTTTTTAATTGACTTTTTTCTATTGAAGTTGTCAAAAATACCAAAAAATGTTTTGATGAACATTATCAAGGATTAAGCTGGAGAGCCTTGGTAAGGATTGGAAACAAACTGCAGTGTGATAAAGTTTATGCCACTGTTGAAATTTTTCAAAGTATTGATAGAATTATCTTCAAATGAATTGGAAATATTTCAGTATTAGAGATGCCTTTAAGGCCATTTCATTGGCAGTTAAGGCTCACTTTAAAATAATATGTTTTTGAATTTTTAGCTCATCTGGCCTGTAAGGCCCGATGGGCTTATGGCATGGCATGGTGTCCGGCGTCCGTCCGTCCGTCCGTCCGTCCATCCGTCCGTCCGTAAACTTTGTGGAATTTTGACTTCTTCTCCAGAACCATAAGGCCTAGAAAGCTTAAACTTGGTGTACAGACTCCTTGACTAGTGAGGATTAAAAATTGTAGCTTTAGTGGCCCTGTGGCCCCTTATAAGGGCCACAGGGGCCACACCCTAAAAACCTATTTTCATCTTCTTCTCCAGAAGCATAAGGCCCAGAAAGCTGAAACTTTGTGTACAGACTCCTTGGCTAGTGAGGATTATAAATTGTAGCTTTGGTGGCCCTGTGGCCCCTAATAAGGGCCACAGGGGCCAAGCCCTAAAAACCTATTTTCATCTTCTTCTCCAGAACCATAAGGCCTAGAAAGCTGAAACTTTGTGTACAGACTCCTTGGCTAGTGAGGATTATAAATTGTAGCTTTGGTGGCCTTTTTTATTTGAGCATTTTATTTTGAAATGTTCATGTCAAGAAGTATTATGAACTAGTAATGTCTAATTGTAATTCTGTGTAACATTCTATGCATAAGATTGTTACCTTTTTGGTTCTAAACCTTGAATGGAAATTATTTATTACTTTATACACAGCATATAGAACTTCAGTAGAACACTGATATAGCGAACAATCGGATACAGCGAACAATCGGATACAGGGAACAATCGGATAAAGTGAACAATCGGATAGTGTGAACAAATTTTCAAGTCCTGTCCCTATACAATATCATTAAAATTATATGCGTATAGCGAACACTGGAGATAGCAAACTAAATTCATGGGTCCCTTGGAGTTCGTTATATCCGTGTTCTACTGTATATTATATAAAAATGTTATCTTCAAATCATATCTTCTCTGAGGAAAGTTTGATCTACAGAAAGACAATTTAAAAATTAATATGGAGAAAAACAGTTCTTTATTCCATGAGAGACTTTTTCACTTCTGTTATTAGAAGTGTTGGTTTGGAAGTTGTGGTCGAGCTACTCCACAAGTGCCTACTTTCATGTAAAGAATGGAAGTGTCTCTCCAGGGAGGCTGGAACTGCATGTAACAGGAGTTAGGTAATTTTGTATATGTATGTATAAATGACAACATGTATCACTCTCACTGCTTGCGAAAGAAATGAAGTGTCTTGTGCTATTCTTTCTGTGCTAGATAGTTCCAATATATGAAAGGCCAAAATTAGTTTTGTGTCTTACAATGTACTGAAAGTCAGGAATGTATGAAATTCTTGCTGGGTAGGTCATCATTCACTCAGCTGATCAAGGGTTAAGAATTTGTGTTGTAATGTTGTGTGTACAAAATATTGTTGCATTCCATATATAACTAACCCTTACGTATACCATTTTTATGCCCCCGAATCGGAGATTCCGGGGGTATATTGTTTTTCACCTGTCCGTCTGTCCGTCTGTCTGTCTGTCCGTTTGTCCACAAAAACTTTAACCTTGGTCATAACTTTTGATTGGTCGGAGCTAGGTCTTTGATACTTGACATATGCATCCGGGGGCATTCGTGTTTCACAAACACATCTTGTTTCTTTGATCAATTTGAGATGATTAAGAATAATTTTGCACATTTTCTGTTTAGATATGAAACTCTTTTATTTGTTTGTTACTTATTTTTAATTTTCTTTGGTTCGTTGCACAATGTCAATGTTAAAATCAAAGATGGAATATCACCATCAACAGAAGTAAAAAATCTGCCTCCTTCAAACCTTTTATCAAAATTTGTTAAATATCATCTCAAATTTCAAAGCATATATTTATTCAGCTAGCTGTCGTGCGAGAGACAAAAATCTGTCTCAAAAATATTAGAATATTTTTTCAAAGTACTGTTGGTCATGGAACCTTAAAGAAAGTTTTCCCAAGTGAGTGATCATGCAGACATAGGAAGAAACAGTCTGTTGCTACTGTCAGCTTGATTTTGTTAACTGTCCCTTTACTTGGAATTACTGTTAAAGGGATGCACAGAGAGCAAAGAGATAGCACAAAGTACTTGTGCATACTTTTTTGAAAGGAAATTTGTGTTGATTTGAATTATACTTGAATGATCAATTTTCCTTATTTGAAATGGTGTATACTTTTGTCTGGTATTGAATTTTAATTTTTTGATAAATTACTAAAACTAAAATAAAATATTCAATCATCATTTTGTTGTATCTATTTTATTTTAATATATGTATTATAGGAACTCAGATTCTTTAAACATAGCTGTCAGAGAATTCTCTTTTTCAGTTAAAGTTATTTATGTTTCAGTGAATCTTTGTCTTTGTTAGATCAAGTTGCAAAGAATAAAGAAATTTTACAATCTTAGAGTAGTTGATCAATCTAAATTAGTGTAAAACTCTTCTTCAATTAAATATGGGCCCCTAAAACAGTAACATTCTCCTTATCAAAGCAGCACGGAACAGACATTCTTTGTTTTCCCATACTACAAGTAAAGATGATTAGAGACAGCGGCATTTGTTACCAGCAGTGCAAGGCAATATGGGCAAACCTCTGTTATAAATGACTTGTAAAACCAAAGGCATACATACAGCAATCTTGTGCATGTAGCCTTTACATTTGTCGATATTCACCAGTTCAACCCAAGGAAATGATCATTTCCGATCGAAGCAATGAAACATGATTGGTCAGTGCGTCGGCCAGCCAAGTTTGAATTAAAGCTCCGTACAGAGAAATCAGCTGTCAGTCTGGCACTGCAAGGAGCTTTACTCTGTATACCCTGCCAGGAGTTTTTGTGTGCTGGTTTTACAGCAAAGTGTACCTTTGGCACTCGGGAGGTTAAACGATAGAGTCAGTCAGATAATTAAGCTGGCACTTACCACATGTGATGCTAGTTTTTTCTCGCATCTCTAAATCCGTGATTGTCCGTGTTGTGATCATTGATCTTTCTCAACTGCTCTTTCTTGCTTAATTGGTATTTAGCATAAAATCGATCCTGAGAGTTTATGAATGAATCCTACAATTGGCTGGACCCAATCAGCTTGAGTGATTCGTAATCGGTCAACAAGCATGTGAATTCAATTGGAATTTTAATCAATGAACTTCCTTCTGCGGATAATATGCAAGTCTGTGAATAGGTTCCATTGACTGCTAGCTTTTAAAAGTTTTGGAGTAATTTCTGTGAATGATGGATCGTTGTATGGTGATTCAAAGGGTGATTTAAATTGTGTTTGCATGTGAAAAGTTTTTAGATTTTGGCTTTGGTTTCTCTTGTAAGAAGGATTTCCTGAGGATGTTACAAGTGAAATCAACATGCTATAAGTGGATTACTCTGGATTTTACTCTAATTATTGTGTAAATGTTTCCTGTGGATTGTGTTAAACCCGATTCATGTCTTGGAAGTTGTTTAAAGATGCAAAGTGAAGTGATCAGTCCTAACTTGGATTACTCTTTGATTCTGCTTTAAGTACTGCTTAAGCGTTTCCTTTGGATCTTGTTCAACCTGATTCTTGCTTATGAAGATGAAATGAAAATTATGTGAAATCTTCCATCTTTATAATGGAATGCTGTTGAAAATTACTCAAAATATTGAATATAGATTTAATGATTCCTCTTGGTTGTGTGCCAATTCTTCTCTAGAAGATATGTGAAGAATGAAAAGTGAAATTATCAGTCTTTATACGGATTGCTGTTAAATATTACTCAAATATTGAATACAAATTAAACAATTCCTCTTGATTGTGTGATGATTCTTCTCAAGGAGATGTGTGAAGAATGAAAAGTGAAATCACTCTTTATACGGATTACTGTTTAATTTTACTCAAAATATTGGATATAGATTAAACAATATTTCTGGGTTGTGTGCTGATTCTTTTCTTGGAGATATGTGAACAATGAAAGCTTAATCACCAGTCTTTATATCTATTACTATTTGATTTTACACTAATAATTGTTTAAATGTTCCCCATGATTGTGAACACCATCATTCAGTGGAGAATAAACCTCGAAAGATTCACTTAAAGAGTAAAAGCCTCTGAGGATGTATAAATATTATGGGTAAAATCAACAAGCTTTAGACAGATTACTGGATTTACTCTGCCTGAACAGTGTTGATGAGCTGTCAATGACAGAGGATGTCTGAATCTAATGGTCTCTCTGTTGTGAGTACACCCCTACTTGAAACTGAGAGGTAAGTCTATAATAATTATAATAATAGTTATGATGATGATGATGATGATGATGCACTTATATAGCGCCTTATTCCATTTGTATATAAATGGCGCTTTACATGTGAAAATTGAATATTTTTTTTAAAAAAGCAATTTTTTATTAACAAATTTACATGTGTATATGTATCTTTACTACCTCCGAGGACAGGCATATTGAGGTTCATATTTTTCATATGATGCCCTAGGGCAAAATATCACTTTTTTGTTGTGACGTCACATTATGGACAATGCTTTGACGCCACGGTTCACCTATGAAGTCAGAATCTGTACGAGCTGCCGATGGCTAGTCCCCTGTGCTGAGAAGTTTTTTTTTAGTAATTTCTTTATTTTTGGGACTACGGTAATAAACAGAACATCCGTTGTGCCCTCGATATACTATGGTTACAACACGAGTGACTAGATATTAGTATTTCTGGAGCGAGAGCAGGCATATGCTGATACTTAGGCACAAGTGTGACATAGTATGTCAAGGACATATAATATCCTCTTTATATGATACAAAATCATTTGTAGGTTTGTTGGTGTCTCACTATACTTGCACACTACATACTAATTATACATGTCAGATATGGTGTTATTTCAGTTTCACAAGTGATATGTAAGTTGACAGTAAATAAGCTACAATGTTTCAAACTCTGGTTGATATAATCATATATGTCAGATTTAGGTCTAGTGTTATTTCAGTTTCACATTTGAAATGCATTTGTACAGTTAAAACAATATATTAGAAACTGGGTCAATGAAATCATCCATAGTTATATATATTTATAGGTTTCTTTGGGTGAACTTCAATAAAAGAAAGTGAAAGCTGGTTTGATTTGAAGGAGCAGTAGCACGTTTTTAGGGGTAATATAAGGTGGTGTCATGAAAATGAAAAGTAATGAAAGACAGTGTATTTAAACTAAATGGAGCAGTAATAATTCAAATATATAACGTAAAGTTTAGCCATGCGATTCCTTTTCTTACACAAAATGAATTAAAGGTGTTCACACAAAATGGCCGCCAATGGATTTTATGTAAATCTTCATACTTTGTCCTCGGACTATGGATAATTGGCTTGTGTAATGAGATTTTTGACACTGTCAAAATAATATATTTAGCATTAATGTACAATTATCAGTGAAAATTTGAAAATCTAAAATTATCAAAAAACATGCTACTGCCCCTTTAAAGGGGCAGTAGCACGTTTTTAGGGGGAATATAAGGTGATGTCAGGAAAATGAAAATAAATGGTTCCAATTGAAAGACAATGTATTTAAACTAAATGAAGCAGTAATAATTCAAATATATAACGTAAAGTTTAGCCATGCGATTCCTTTTTCTTACAAAAATGAATTAAAGGTGTTCACAAAAAAATGGCCGCCAATGGATTTTATGTGAATCCTCATACTTTGTCCTCTGATTATGGGTGATTGGCTTGTGTAATGAGATTGCTGACACTGTCAATATAATTCATTTAGCATTAACTTACAATTATAATTGAAATATTTAAAATATAAAATTATCAAAAAACATGCTACTGCCCCTTTAAACACACTGCAATGCAACTGGTTTCTATTTTTCAGGATTTGACTCTCTTTATCAAATAGGAAGCATGATACATTATGCTACAAGATGAATGATCCTTATGAAAGTTTTATATTTATGGTAAAAAACTAAATGTTTATGACTTGAAATAGTTTTTATAGTTTCTTTGATAGGAGATAGAAATATTTTTTTATGATTATTAAAACATAAAGTATGTCATGTTCCTTTCATCTTGTAACATTTATCTATATCTATCAATTCATTTGGAGAATTTATTTTCGAACACTCATTAATTTCTAAAAATAAAGTACCTATTTGAACTTAATTTAAGTGAACTATTATGCACTAAATAAAGTTTGAAAGTTTTTCTTCTGAGAGATCCATAAATAATCTAAATTCAAAAAAAAAGTACAAATTGAAAAAAGTGAGATTTAAGTTTGCTCATTTTATAAAGTACACTTATACCAGCCTTGCGTTCATTAACACGAAATTTCCCGGGATGTTCGCGAGCGCTCGCGAACACTCAATGTTAAAAGAAGGATACCCGCTGCGAACAACTTGTTACTAAACGCAAGGCAGGTAAATGTCATAACCAATTAAGGAATTGTCAATTAAGAAACAAATTCTTATTTAACTTGGAGAGTACATGTATATTTTAAACTTCAAAGCAAGACAAATGATTACAACCAGACAATTTAATTAAAACTTATTTCGGGATTGAAATGCACATCTGCGAAGAAATTCATTGTCTAGTGTCTTGAGATCATTTAGATGAAAAAAAAAACATAATGTAAAAACAAAGATGATCCCTGGTTGAAATAATCGAATTATTCTACAGAAGTAGTTAAATTGGCTTTTACTCTGATGAAATAACTTGAAATCTCTCCTAATGGGAATTTCAAGTCTCTTCAACACTTCAAATGAAATATGTGGATCTTCTATTTAACAGAATCAGTTTTTACGTCTATTATATCCTTTGGGGATTCATATGTTGCTTTATGGCCACAAGGAGTTTTCAATACTGAAAAAAGTATTATTTGAATGATGAACTGAAATTCTTTCTTAACACCTCCATAGATTTTAATTTTCTTTGTCAAAGCTGGCAGTAGAATTCAGTGAATGAAGGGATCATACATCAGAGGGTTTGTTTGTTGTTAATTATTGAAGGGTCCAATGTCAGGCTTTGTTACTTTTTGCTTCCAGTGAATATTACCTATATTTTAAACCAGGTGAAAGCAATATTTTAGACTTTAGTCTTAGCATTATTTTTTTAATTATTATTCTATGTATGCATCATATTCAATTAAAATTTAAAAAAAAAATTTAAATTGTCAAAAGCAATATATATTGTGTCATTGATACATTGACAAAATATGTGATATGTCATTTGATATAAAATAATAAAAGCTTCAACTGTAGACCTCATATTTTGTTAAGTATGTTTGATCTTTATAAAATTGTAACATAATCATTGTATACATATAAGTTAATGTACTGCAAAAAGTTAGATTGAAAGCTATTAAGAAAAGTAGTAGTTATAATGATATGAAATATAAATGGTTGATCAAGACACCTTATTAAGGACAAAATGAGAGGATTTAAGGCTTTAAGATAATTTGACCTTGCATTCAACTTGCTGACCAAAGGTCATTATTACCAGAATGCAGTAGCAAGAGGATTTGAACAGAATTCACAGGTGAATAATAATTTCTTTTGTCCACGATTGATTGTAATAGGCAGGTGGCCGTTCACATCTGAAATCATTTTCATGTTCTGACATTCCAATAATTGGTTTTACATGCAGCTGACAACAAGACCAATGGTTCTAATGCATTTCAGGTCATCAATGTAAATGTTTTTGTGTGATGATGTCTTCCCTAATTATTGAAATCTATCATTTAATTACAGGAATCAATCATTTAATTACAGGAATCAATCATTTAATTACTGGAATCTGTCATTGTTATTGTTCTGTACATATAGCCCTTCCTGTAAACTGATAATGAATGTAATTAGTAAATGGACAATATAATAGACAAATTGACCAACAGAATTACAGCAATTGGTATCAAATGGTATTGTCCGCTGGATTCTAATTAACCTTTATCTGCTCAGATTTCAAAATGCAAATTACTGTCCTGTGTTAGAAGTGCTTTGCTGTAGATCACACTATCTGCAATTGTACATACATGTATTCTTGAATTTTTCAGACCATCCTGTCTTAATTGTAATTTTTGTAGAATAACTTTGTAATAGTACTTATACCCCACTTAAGACCTCATCGCTATTATGGTTTTCTTTGTTCTCACTGTAGGTGTATTGACCGATACACCTCTACTTTGGATGTCCTTACTGTAGGTGTATTGATGATACACCTTTACTTTCTGTCTCCTTACTGTAGGTGTATTTACACCTCTACTTTTCTAATACACCTACTCTTTTTGTACATCTAAACATAGTCAGGTGAAGAGATCTTTAACTTTGGCAAATAATCAAAAATTTAGAATGATAAATTTTTGAGAATTCTAAACAACGATGGGGGGAATCAAACCCAGGACCTTTATGTTGCTGAGCAGCGACTCTGTTGACGGAGCTAGCTGCTACTGAGGATTGATAGAAACAGAGGTATTCTCTGTTGTGTTATGTATATATATGTTGTTATTTTAACTATATAAGCCTATGTATAGGTACTAGTTTGTACCAATTCTTAATAAAATGAAGTCAGTTTATGGTTTTTAAACCACAATTAGAAGAGCATTGTTGATATTCTATTGATCGAGTTAGGTCAAGACTTATATACATAGAGAAGGATGGAACATATTGTTTCGTCAAACATGACTCGACTGGAGTGGGGTATAAGTCAAATATACCCACGCTTCCCTTTATGCATCACTCAATACACCTCCTGTTTGAATCGTGGTTCCTCGGCTTCGCTACTATGCGCCTCGGAGACCACATATTCAAACAGGTGGTGTATTGAGTGATACACCTAGGGAAGTGTGGGTATATCTCTCACATATTCTTGTTTCAATTCAGTCAATATTAACAGGTGAACAAGATTGGTATTGTCCATTTACCTACTTGATAACTTAAGTGCAAAGGATTTCTTGTAAGTAACAATGTCATACCTTATATGACTCGTAATATCTTAATTTGTATATTTATATTGTTGTACCTTTCGAGAGTTTACAACATAATGAAACAACAGTATGATCGGTCACTTAGGCAAGGGTATCAAACAACAATATGATCGGTGAGATAGGCAAGGGTATCAAAGAATTCCAATCATCTTTTACAAGTCTCAATAAAGAAATTTTATTAGCATGATATTACACACAGGAGCTACAGCAGTAAGAGTAAATTATTCTCAGTTCAATCAGCACAAGCTGAGCTGACCGTGTTTATTGCTATCAAGATTGTATCAGTTTCAATGTTTGGCTCCACATGTGATGTAAAAAAGTTCTATAATCTGTTTGAAATCAATATTTGTTCAAACTCTTCTGTAGGTTTTTCCTGCAGCACCCATATCAGATACTCGTCTATTTAAGTGTGAATCATTCCAAATCACTTCCATTATATTTTTTCTAATCCTTGTTTGATGAGATGATTGCAATCAAACAAGTATCAGTTTCACTGTTTTTGTTTCACTTGCTGTCCCCTAACCTTGTTGAATCAATATTTGTATAGCCCTTCTCAAGCAGATCAATAGTGCTGACTAGTTTTATATTCAGATCTTTCCTAATATGTTTCAAGCCATTAAAGGGGGTCTGCAACCTGAATTTTTAACTTCCAGAGGTTTATTAGCAGGGCCCCGAAGGAGTCGAAAATGCTCGGTAGGGACAAAGTTGTTTGGTTACGAACCGCTTACAGCAGACAGCCAGTACTAAGTTTGTGTCATGTGACCCCCCTTACCCGTCTGGACGCTCTCATTAACAATGGTCAATTGGGTTTTTTGAGCTAGGTTGTTGTTCCCCTTTAAAGCAGTGGCAGTATTTGTGTCCACTGGCAAAGACAAATGTTAACTTTTAATGACTCGATCTGTGGCTAGAATTTCTTCAAAAGAGACATAATGGGCCATGGCCTAAAGACTTCATATGAAATAATGGTTTATCTGTTCAATGATAAATGGGTTTTTTGTTGCCATTATTTCAATTTTTTTGTAATTTGCGAATGTGTCATTGAAATAGAAGAGAGCTTACATTTAAGTTTATACCTAAAAGTAATGGTGATGAAAAAATTTCTGTTTATTAGACATGGTAGTAAGAGAAATAGTTGTAAATTCTCCCTTAACTAATACAGTCTAATGTATCTATCTTCAATATGTTATACTCTCAACTGCAATCAGGGGTTACACATTTTGGTTTGAAATGAGAGAAATATTTGTAAAATCATTAAAATTTCCTCCAAAGGTGTTTGTCAAAAATGATTTGGTTTTCAAAAATAAATCTATGAAATAGCATAGCTTAGAATGTATCATGTAAAATTTTATTGTTTTAAGATAATGTTATAACATTGAATCATGTAATTTCTGCATTTACACAACTCCTTAGTGTGTTTTCAATCATTGTTCCTGTTTAAGTGATTAGTATTTGACGTTATAGGTGTGAAAATATTACTTTTTTGTTGCTTTGCAATGTGAATCTCATTCTCTATCAGAGGTCCTGGTTTAATGATTAGTGTTTCATTGTTCTGTCAATATTCCTTCATGAAGTACCAGGAAGTAACAAGACACAGGAAGCATGCAATAGCTGTACACCATCCATCAATCAATCATCCACTCTCAGAGTCATTGACGTGATTGTTGAACACTAGCATGATGTGTGAGTTACAACCATGAAATATCTGTATTCATCTCAATTAATCTTTATTTATTGAAGCTTTGTAATGAGCTTTAACATGCGAGTATCTGCCATAGGGCTTCTTTGGTTTCACTGAATCTTTCTTCAAATATTTAAATTGTTGAATTAATTGGTGCCAAACCATAGTGAGTGACCTAGTTCCTCTTATTATATTAATTTGAAATGTTTGAAAGGAAATGATGGCAAATGTATCAAAATGGGCTTCTTGTTTAGCGTTGAGATGACTTGATATTGAATATTCAAACATTTTCAGTTAAAGGGTACGTCCAGATGTGTCTGTGTTCAGTCACACATTATTTGTTGATTAAACCACACAGGCAGTGTCTCATTATTTGACATGTAAATCGATTCACCAAAGAGATAATAGAAACATCTGTACTTGATCAGCTGCAGAGCCCATGATTTTATACCTTTTAGTGAACTGATGATCTGTTGTCTTATTCTTTTTTCCAAAAAAAATACTGGATCAGTTCAGTTCAATTTCTAAATTTTTGATGAAAAATTACTTAGAATTCAATGTCTTGATATTTTTAACATTTATAACATCAGCCTATTTTCATTTCTGATGAAGAAGTTTCTGTATAGAAATGATGGATAGATTTGATATAGGATTATAGGATCCCTCTATTTAAGGTTACATTAATTAGTTTCATATTTCAATCAGTCCTTTTTCCTTTGAAATCTGAACCATCCAATATGCAGGGGGTTAATAAAACTATTAGCCAACATAAATAGAAGCATTTGATATCGTCAATCTCTAACTGGAAATGTTTATCATAAATGATAGCTGGTTTTAACCCTTACGATGCGGGGCGCGTGATATTTCCGGGCCAAATATAAAATGGCACGTAAGCCCTCTTGGCGAAATTCGTAACTTTCAGTATAAGGCTATAATTGACTGCAAGCAGTCTTGGCTGCTCCCGGATATAAAATATCAAACCTTTTCTCAAAAATGATTGAGGGTACCCACCTTGCGGCATTCATATCTCATGAACCATTAGACATAATTCTATAATCTTTACATCATCGTGTAGAAGAAAGAATTGTCTTTATTTCCATGTATCATATGTATATGCACGCACAAAAACAAAGAAACGGCAAGCGTTGCGACAAGTGCCGCAAATTTTTTATTTTTTACCTCAAAATTATTGAGGGTACCCATCTTGCGACATTTATATCTCACGAACCATTAGAGATAATTTTATAATTTTTAAATCATCGTATAGAGGAGAGAATTGTCTTTATTTCCATGTATCATGTGTATATCCGCGCACAAAAATAAAGAAGCGGCCAATCAGGATATAACGGTGGCTGGCACCGGACAAAACAATTCCGCCACGTGGGCTTGTAGAGCAAAAATATATACCCGCATCGTAAGGGTTAATGTTACTTGTTAAGGCCCGAAAGTCTTGAAATCAACTATAAATGAAATTAATAATAACATGTCATGCTATAATTGTTATTTCTATTATAAGTAATAAAATAACTTCAATCAATCTATGACCACCTTTTCTTTTGACATCTGAACCATGAAAATATTAATATAACTCAATGATTTTTTATACAGATCAAACCATTTGACATAACTGATGAACATGCAATATATGCGTATGGCAAGTTTTCTGCCACATTAATCTATAAGCATCATCACAATTTCGATTGAGGTATTGGTTTTTTAGCTCACCTTTACAAAGTAAATGTGAGCTTATGTCATGGCGCTTCGTCCGTCGTCCGTCTGTCTGTCCGTCCGTCCGTCCGTCCGTCTGTCCGTCCGTCCGTCCGTCCGTCCGTCCGTCCGTAAACTTTCACGAAAAAGACTACTCCTCCTAAACAAATTCAGATATCATTCTGAAATTGTAGTATGTTATACCAATGGTGATTCCCCACAGAAAGGTAGACGTTTCAGTTTTGAGAATCCAAGATGGCCGCCATGGCAGCCATATTGAATTTTCAATTAGATTTCAGGAAAAAGACTACTCCTCCTAAACGAATCCAGATATCATTCTGAAATTGTAGTATGTTATACCCATGGTGATTCCTCACAGAAAGGTAGACGTTTCAGTTTTGAGAATCCAAGATGGCCGCCATGGCAGCCATATTGAATTTTCAATTAGATTTCAGGAAAAAGACTACTCCTCCTAAACGAATGCAGATATCATTCTGAAATTGTAGTATGTTATACCCATGGTGATTCCTCACAGAAAGGTAGACATTTCAGTTTTGATAATCCAAGATGGCCGCTATGGCAGCCATATTGAATTTTCAATTAGATTTCATGAAAAGACTACTCTTTCTAAACCAATCTAGATATCATTTTGAAATTGTAGTATGTTATAACTATGGTGATTCCGCATAGAAAGGTAGATGTTTCAGTTTTGAGAATCCAAGATGGCCGCCATGGCAGCCATATTGAATTTTCAATTAGATTTCATGAAAATGACTCCTTCTCCTAAACTAATCTAGTTATCATTTTCATATTGTAGTATGTTATACCTATAGTGATTCCTCCCACAAAGGTAGACGTTTCAGTTCTGAGAATCCAAGATGGGCGCGATAGCAGCCATATTGACTTTTCAGCTGCAGATGACACATCATTATTACTAAATTTTAAGCTTTCATCAAGTGATTACTCGCACCATATAAATTCTCTAATTTGAACTTACTAATCATAATATTATCTTGAATATGGATTATTTAAGATTGTCATGCAAGTTCTTCTATATTTTTAAGTGTTTATAAAACATTAAGATGAAAGACAAACATAATTAATTAATTTGTTTAAAATCTTTATGGCAACTAGCTGCAAAAACCCAATGACATTAAACATCATGTTGAATTTTAAACAATGGTATCTCCCTTATATTCCTTTGAATACCACACAAAAGGGGTCAACCAGAGTTCAGATATTTCTGTTGAGTCCACTATGCATTTCTAATACACATCCCAATACAGGCTGCTAGCATCACAGTCTCAGCTGCTAGTCTGTTGCATAATCAACCTGACCCAATTGATATGGTAGAGCATTATGCTATATGGCCATGTGTATGCAATAAGAGTTATGGAAATTAGACTTGTATTCTCATGACAGTGATATGTTCTTTCTAAGAAAAACAACTTACACAAAACTTGTCTACAATAAGCTTTGTGTTTAGCAATCTACATGATAAGTTGATGTGGAAAGAGTTATTTTGCATCAGGTTCCAGTTCCTGTGTTTTACTCATATTTGTACCATTTCCATATCTAACAGAAGTTCTTCTTGACACAAAATCAATTTAGGACATAAGCTAACTATATTTTGTGAAATTATATATATGTTTTTCACAACAATTCATGTTCTTTCCCGTCAAGTCTTTTAATACCACACATAAGGTCTTAGCCAGAGTTCAGGTTTACATGCTCAGCACACTAGGATGCTTCTCCAAATATACGTACACAAAGACAAATACACAAATTGCTACACTCTCCTTAAGGATCTGGGGCTAGCAGCCCTGCCTGCTTGTATATTGTATAGTAATCCTGACCTAATTGATAAATAGAACATAATGGACTTTATGGAAAGTATATAAATTGTCTTTATCAAAAGTATACTTGTATTGTAATAATAGTAATACTTTTTACAAATAACAATTTAAACAAGTCAAGAATCTTCTTTTATGTACAGTAATCTACATGATAAGTTAATAATAGAGGTATTTTGTATCAGGTTCCAGTTCCAATACCATGTGTTTTATAAATACCTGTAAAACTAAATGATAATTGTATAATGCTGAAGGGGTTCTGGGAACAATTAACATGTCATCATAGAAGTAATTATTTTTCAATTAGATTTCAGGCCAAGTACTACTCCTACTAAATCAATTAAGATATCATTCTGAAAAGTGAATATTTTTTTATATAGTGATTCCTGACAAAGACGCATTTATTTTATTATCAAGAATCCAAGATGGTCAATATGTCAATTATATTGAATTTTCAATTAGATTTCATGAAATTCATTGAAAAGAATACATTTCCTGATCAATCAAATCAATGTCATTATATTTGTATTGATACGCTTGTTGTAATATTCATCAACACTATAAATACAGTTACAAAAAAATGTATGAATCATCTTTATCTGCGAACAGCCTGAAGCATGACTGTATTAATAAATCCTTTTAATAAAACATAAAATGATAAAAGTTGTTCACTCCATCAGTGGGTTACATAATTCCTGACACTTCATATATGGCAAATAACATAGCCAGTGAGGGATAAATATAAATTTTTTAATCATCTATATCTGATTACGGTCTGAACAATGATTATCTAAATAATTATATGATCATTCAATGCAAACAAATCCTTTTCAAAAGCATTTAAAATGGTTAGATTTGTTCGCTCCCAACACTAACTGTAAGGTTTTTTACTCCTTTGTTCCCAAGCAATTAATTTATTCCAAATTGAAAATTTTGGTTAATGAATAACTAATTATCTTTTATTTTGTTTATCATGCTAATAAAAGATATAATATTCATCTTCAAAACAGCATTCATTGAACAGCTGTCTGAACAATTCTTTTTTTACAAAGTCTTTCTCACCAATTCTCTCTGTTAGTTAAGATACTTCAATAAACATATTACTGAGTTGACCTCCAGATTATTTCCATTGCAAACCTCTCTTTTACCCCCAACCCTTCTATCCTCCTCCCCCCCCCCCCCCCCCCCCCAAAAACAACCCCCTTTCCCCTCCTATCCTTCCAGCCCCTCTCCTGCAACTCTCCTCTAAAGGGTATCTGTATTGCATATTGAAATGAGGGGGGGACACTCACTATATGGAATAACAGTAACTTACATAAGAGGATAAGTTACATAAGCTACATGCAGGTGCAAGAGGTCATCATAGGTCATCATATCTAGTAATTAGCATAAACCCCCATGTTGCTAGCCTATTCTGACCAATCAGATTGCACTAACATATGTCAAGATTTAAGATATTCAGAAATCTTCAGTTAGAATTACATGAGACATTGACCTGGACAGTTTACTTTGGCAATTGGACTTATCACTAGCTGAATTTGTGATTTGTGTCAGAGGGATATATTCCAAATGTTTATGTGCATCATCGTTTTAGTTCTTTTGAAGTTGAGAGTGTGACTAAATGAATACTCCTAAACCAATCAAGATATCATAATGAAATTAATACAGATGCCCACATAAAAGTAGCATTTTGAAGATTAAAAGGTCCAAGATGGTCACCAATTCAGCCATAGATATACAAAAAAAATTATACAAAAACCTACTGCTTGTTAACAAATCATGATTATATCATTCTTGTATTAATGTTTGTTCAAGCTCTAGTGGTTTCCAACAGAAGAATAGCATTTTAAAAGATAAAAAAATCATGATGGCAGCCATAATCAATTATCATATAAAAGATGGTTACACAATTAAACCATATTACCACATCATTCATTTTAAGGTGAGCTTCTGTACCCTCGGTACTTTTATTCTTTTTGGCAAAATCTGAAGTCCCAACAAATGCTATGATCTAACAATGTCTTTTAATCTTTTGAAATCAATTGCTGGTTGAAAAAAAGTTTCTTTATTTCCAATATAGGTATTGCCCTGTTGATTATTGGACTTCTTAATTATTTGTATATTATTGCACAAAACTTGTGTGTCATGATACGCTTTTAGCATTACTTACATTCCTTAAAGGGGCAGTAGCACGTTTTTTGATAATTTTATATTTCAAAGTTTTCACTGATAATTGTAATTTAATGCTAAATGTATTATTTGACAGTGTCAAAAATCTCATTACCCAAACCAATCATCCAAAATCAAAGGACAAAGTATGAAGATTCACATAAAAGCCATTGGCGGCCATTTTGTGTGAACACCTTTAATTCATTTTGTGTAAGAAAAAGGAATCGCATGGCTAAACTTTACATTATATATTTGAATTATTACTGCTCCATTTAGTTTAAATACATTGTCTTTCAATTGTAACCATTCATTTTCATTTTCCTGACATCACCTTATATACCCCCTAAAAACGTGCTACTGCCCCTTTAAGTATAAAGTTAAAAAAATAATACCGGGTGATCCATTTCCATATGAACAAAATAAAGTAACCTGCATAAGCTAATAAAAGTTTATGCCTTTTCTTTTATGTTTTCTTTTTGTGTTACCTTGAATGAATAAAGGAATTTAGATGTTGTTATGGTATTCATGTATCTCACATTGTTTTCCACTACATTCAATTTGATTAAGGAATGAGAATTTACTTCGAAACATTGTGATTTTCACAATAGAGAAGTTGTTGTCCATGAAAAAGATAGCTGCTTTATGTATACCTCCTAAGAAAAGACTAAGAGAGACAACTTTAAATTCACTGTATTTATGTAATGTTTGACATTAACTCATGAACTCACTCGTGACCTGGTTTCGTACCTCCTGAAACTTCATTTGTTTGATATGTTTATAAATATGCCTTATGAACTTTCTAGAATGTTTTGAAAGATGCAATATTTGAAATTTTTCTGATGTCGGCATATGTGTTTTGTAGGTATTTATCATTGAAAATGTGATACAAAGTTTTCAATAACTTCAGCACACAAAAAGTTAATGTAAGTTGCATAAAAGTGTACTTGATTCAGATATAAGTACCACTTCACATTTGAAAAGTCCAAAGTTTAAAAATGGGTTCCTTTGATTAATGATAAAAGTTTAGGTTTTTCCTGAAACTTAATACTTTTGATATTCTGATTTCTTTCTTCCCAACTCCAAAGTCAAAAGATTAGAAATTGGTTCCATTGCTTTCTTTGATATGTAATAAAAATTTTTGTTGACTTCAACTTGATTCTTTTGATATTCGTGTTTTTGGGCCATAACACCTGCAATGCTAAGAGATTAGAAATTGCTTCTTTGAAGCTCTTTCTTTTTAGTGGGTTGCATTATTTGAGCTTGAGTTGTCTTCCTTTGATGAGATTCTTGACATGTGTTAAAATTCTGTTTGTGTTCGGCAATGTTGCTATAAAGTTTCCAATTATTTACTTTATATGAAACCTCGATCGCTCTTGATATGCTTTTCTGTGTCTTTTGTTCCGAAATTAAGATTTAATGTTCTTATAGAAAAAAGTTTTATGGGGTTAGATTTTCTTGCCTTTGGAATTATTTTCTTTGTAATTGTCACATAATCATGCATTATACAAATATCACAAACTAGAACTATTTGACAAAGTTGAATTTAAAGAACATATCAGATCACACAATGTGCAAGAATAAAAATAAGATCCCAAACTTCAGTGGTTTAGCCATGCATTTCTTACTTTTGACACTTACTGAGGCGGCGCTTATCCACTTGGAGTATGAAGAGAGTGATTTTCTGTTAAAAACATGGATCCACTAAAGAAAGTGGTTAAACATAAGTAAAAGATACAAAAAGGCAATCACCCTCCCCTTCCTGTATTTCTTAGTTTTATACTATCTCTTTGCTATGTAAATATGATGACATGTTTTTCTAATGTTCTTTAAGATATTATTTTTTATTTGTTTAAATACATATCCAAGGAGAATTTCCAGTTTATAGAAATAGTTTTGTACCCCTCCTTTTGCTATGTAAATATGATGACATGTTTTTCTAATGTTCTTCAGATATTATTCTTTATCTGTTTAAATATAAAATTAAGGGGAGTTTCCAGTTTATACAAATATGTGATGTGTACATGCATGCAAAGATCAGGCCCTTTAACTAGTGACCATGAAATCTGTGACCAGGAACTCAGGAGCTGAAAAGAGATGAAGAAGACAGATTAGTTAAGAGCATTCCCTGGAGACAAATCTTACATCAAACCCTGCAGACTGGTTCTAATTGATTGTCAATCTTTGTAGACACACAATTCATCTTGAGGGTAAGCCCCTGGAACAAAATATACATTTGATTGCTTTTATATACTTTGAGAAAAAAAGGTATGAACAGCTAGATGTTTTGGTAGAGGAAACATTTACATCAAATTATGGGATGGAAGTGTGAGGGTGTTTTTGAAGAAACTAATTTGAGATTTCACATATATGTCTTAAAGGGGCTGTAGCACAATTTTGATAATTTTATATTTTAAATGTTTTACTGATAATTGTAAGTTGATGCTAAATGTATCATTTTGATAGTGTCAAAACTCTCAATACACAAATGAATTATCCATAGTTAAAGGACAAAGTATGAAGATTCACATAAAAGCCATTGGCGGCCATTTTATGTGAACACCTACATTCATTTTGTGTAAGAAAATGGAATTGAATGGCTAAACATTACAATATATATTTGAATCATTACAGCTCCATTTAGTTTAAATACATTGTCTTTCAATTGGAACCATTAATTTTCATTTTCCTGACATCACCTTATATTCCTCCTAAAAACGTGCTACTGCCCCTTGTAAAATATTTTCTGACAATCATACACATACATCTATTTCGACCATCTCGATAAGCACTTAATAACACTTACATTCCAAGAAGCAACATATTGAAATGTAGTCTCGAAACATATGTAATTGACATTTTGATGAAGGCGTCCTCGTAGATGTATCACATTGGAACCCTGTGGGCTTTTTTCCATGGAGCTGTCAGTCGCAGAAGACATACAATTGCTCAGTGGGGATGTTTCTGAGGAATTCCAGGACATAAAAACCAGAGAAAAGAAATGCTTGTTGAGAGTCTTGTAGTACAAGATGCCCATTAGCGCTAAAAGTGGTTTTTGTGATAATATTACACCATGGAAGTTAAGCATGAAATACCTGTAGTAATTTTTCCACCTGGAGATAAGATGTTTTGCTAAGTTGGGCTTGACTGATAGAATCTGGGGAACATTTTGTCAGGTACGTACAGCTCTGGTATTCGTATTTACCAAACATAATGACATTTGGAACCTTTGTTCCAAGTGCATCTGTTTCTATCTTTGAGGGGGAGGGGTTGAAACTATATATATCAAATAAAAACATAATGCCGTATTTTTCTCCTACCGGTTTCATTTTTAATCTTCAGGGAGAATATATAATCAACAATCTTTGCAAAATCAATTATTCATTCATTATTCATCAGAAAAATGATTTTTGATATGACAATACAATCAAAATCAATTAATTTTGTTAAATTTCATACTCAAAACTAGGGTGGCGCTTATCCAAGGGATGGATGAGGTAGCCATTACTAGTTTACAGTAGGGATCTACTAAAGGATACTAACAGGTACGACTAATGTGGTTAGACATTAGGTAAAATAAATTACAAGAGGGGGGTGTATTAACATTTGCTTGTTCGGCGGAAACAAAAAAGTCTTTAGTTAAAAAAGTTTTTAGCTCATTTATGGCAAGATTAATTATAATATCATCAACTATTCAAGAGGTCTAACTTTTTCGCAAAATTGCCTTAAATTGTATCTTCATGCAAGAGATATGTTCATAAACATAAGACAGGAAATCTTGCCAAATTTACCTTGACTAATTAGATGTTTGAAATGTTCTGTAAGGGTTCAAATTTCTCTGGAATTTCGTTAACAAACATAATGACTTTAGGAACCTCTGTTAAAAGTGCACTGTCTTGTTTTACTTTAAGAAAACCCATGAAGAAATTTGGTCTGATGTTATTTTTAGTGAACATGCATGTTTTCTATTTACGTACTAGGATAGAATCTCTATTGACAAAACCTCCTGAAACTCTACTTTCTTGATTGTATCTTTGAAAGGAATTCAACACTGTTATATATCGTCATTTATTTTCTCTTTTGTTGCTTAGTGTTTTGAATGCAGGATTTCTCAACGATTTTAACCTGAGAAAAATTTGTTCTTCACCTCTTTGCAAGATATTTATATATAAATCATTGATAGAGGAAACATATTTTCTGTTGCCGGATAACTTATTTGAATGAGGTATATGTCAATATAACTACATATGACAATTATTTAGAAAGTAAATGGTTTTGGTATATCAGCAGGTTAACTTAATATCATTTTCTCAGTTTACTCAAAAATATTTTTAAAAGAAATTCTTGTATACTTTTAGAGGCATTTTAGAAAATGAAGGAAGTTTGTATTACATTTACTCTTTAATCAAGTTGTTTGTACTATATGCATTGTGACCATGTACTAAAACATGTTCATACCTTACGTTACCTCTGCTTGAGAACGACCCAAGAACCTGTGTCAAAACTTTGCATACCATGAATGATGAAGTTGTTATCCACATATTCCTCTTCATAAAAAAGCAAATTTGACATTTTATTTACTGAATTTGATGAACTTAAGTTATTGATGATATTAAATGGTTTTATTTTTGATAATATCTGGTATAATCAATGTCATCATCCTTCAGATATTCATATTCATTGAATTTCATTTCTTATAAATGACCTCTCAGTATTGTACTAAGTATGTTTTTACATTGAATTGTGAATCACATTCTCTTTGATCTGTTTAATTCTGTGATATTGATACATTGTTTGTCAGTTTGTGTAGAAAATAAGATATTAGAGTAATTTACTTTCCATTCTTTTGAATCCTTTGAAGTCTTAATGATGTCATTACTGCCTTGATTGCACGTCTTTGATATTTTTTTATTTTGGCTTTTGTTGATATTATTAATTAGTTTTGACCTATAAACAAGAAAACAAGGAATCATTGTTTGAACTAATCATTGTTGAGGCGTAAACTAAGAAATGCATGCTTAACCACTGATTTTTTACCTTCTTTTTATTCTTGCATCATGTGTTATATGATAATGTTAATGTTAATGTCAACATTAATGTGAACAGTATCATGAATATATCTGAAATAATATTGTAATACTGCATGGTGATTGAAAACTTAAAGCATTTACTTAGAAAAAGATTTCATGTTTCAAGCATGATTGTGTTATTTTCTCGCCAAGGCTTGAGAATTACGAAATTAGTAGGGAAAGATAATCTGTTATTCCCCATCACTCGTAAATTATCATTGTCTTGTTCTTTGAATATGATCCCTTTATGTAACCTTACAAGCTTTTTATCTTATGGCATCTCTTACCTGTTCAAAAACAAATGATAATCTAAGCCTGAATTAATGCATTAAATATGACTTTTACTGAGTGACTTTTCTTGGCACCCATGCATGACATTTTCTCTCTACTTTCAATATAATAAATCAACCTGAATATTAATTGAGCATAAATTCAAACCTTAGTAATAGTATTCTGTGGTTGTTTGTATGTAAGGATTGTACTTGTGCCAATTAAGTGTGAGAAGTTTGAAGGTCAAAGGTTATACCAATGTCCACAGAGAATTAATTAAAGAGAAAGTGCATGCCTGACCTTTGACCCTTTCTTCACCAATATATCCATAGGGTCTTGACATTATTTGGGTCAAGTCCTTGGCCATCTTTAGTTCAGATAGTGCGGTCCTATATCCCTTGAATATTGGTTATTATCATTTCTAGAATATGTCCTTTGGGAACAAGTATATATATGTAAATTGACTTCATTGCTTCATTTAGTTTTAATAAATTGTCTTTCAATTGGAACCATTTATTTTCATTTTCCTGTCATCACCTTATATTCCCCCTAAAAATATTCTCATGCCCCTTTAAAATTGTCTGACAGCTGTAAAATATCTGTCACTTTTATTATTTACCATTGTTACTTGAACCATTTTTATCAACTGTCATTTTAACTTTACCATTTTAGTACTGAGATTTTGTCAAAAGTTTTATTTGAAAATGGTATTGCTTTCTTTGAAGTCTGATAATATTTTCAAGTAAAGTTGAAATGTATTCAATTCTTTAAATTTGGTTCCAAAAAAGGTTAAAAAGACACTTAGAGAGCTCTCACTGGATGTGTGGTAAAATTCACGTTACATTCCTCATCTGTATACACTTTTTTACTTATCATCAGTTTTAAATGTGTTTTGAGATAAAAAAGATAAGTGCAAAGATCTTGTATTTCAAGGGCCTATAGATTTCAGATCAAAAGACAATATTCCTTTTACTGCTCTTTACTTAAAGCAGGGAAAACTCTCAGAATGTATAATGGGAAGTGAAAGAAAACACCTGATAAGTGGCATGCATTTTTACTCCAAGAAGTTAACAGACTGCAGACTTATCGTCCAGTTTTTTATACATAATAATGTTTGGAATAAAATTTGTTACTAAAATTTGATTCCATCAATGTAATAACTTACTCATCTATAAAACACACTGATTTCAGAATTTGCTAGGATTCTTTCAAATTCCTTTTCCTCAAACGGTAACAGAACCCTTAGAGGCAGTGTTGAGCGCTAAACTGCTCAATTAAATATATTTTCCAGGGTTATTGAAAATTCTGAGATGTAAACTAAGCAAGTACAACCTTATGAAGACATATGTCTTTTTGGAACAATTAGTTTGGACAGACAAGCAATATTTCGATTCAAGGCGAGAGTAAGTTATTGCCAGCCTGTGTACTGTGTTTGAGCATAGATAAAACTGATTTCTTTCAAATCAGTGCGCAAACACTAAACATATGCATGCATATATATATATGGCTTTTGCTTGAACCAACCAAGCAAACAAAGATAATTAAACTGAGAAGATGAACTTTTCCAAGATTTGTGCTAGTAGTATGAGTTACAGAGGAGGAAAATTGACCATAGCAGCTGCTATAGCTGGCCTTGATTGCCGATGAACTCATGTAAACATCTATATTATTCTGTATAACCTATCATTCTGGTCAACTTAAGGGAATGAAAATCATCTGAAAAGCAATGCCAATTGTTAGAAAAAGATTAGTGGTATATTGAAAGAACTCTCTTACAACTATAAAATACAGAATGCATAAGAACTTGTTGACATCAAATATGTATGACCTAAGTAAGACAATGTTAATTTACATCTTAAGAGCTAGGCCTTTGGTAAGAAGCAGTGAAAAAAATGTAACTGCCAGGGCCAACTGCAAATGATGTAATCTCTTGACAAGTGTGATTTTCATCTTTTAAGCAAGATCAGTATAGTTGGGCGTGAAGAAAATGATACATATGGAATTCAACATAACATCAGTTTCATGCTATATAACCTATGCATGATTACAACAAAGCCAATGTTTCATGTTAATCCATAAAGCAAGGCCAATAGTTTCATCAGTGAGAGAAAGATAGGTTTAATTGACATAGCAAAGGGAAGATTGTTTGATGTAGTGAATAAATGCATATGAACTTGTGTAAATCAACACACATCAATATTATTCTGCTTAACCTCTTAACAACAAAGTGTGATATAAGTTATTAGGAAAATCAAAGCCAGTTTTGTCATCACTCAAGAAAGGTTTTGGTTAGTGTAATTGACTTAGCCAAGGGAAATTTTTTTGATGACATGAATTTATGCATATGAAGTCATGTAAACATACAACAATATTATTCTGCTAAACCTCTGGACAACAAAGTGTGATATAAAAGCAGGTAGGTGATTTCATCACTCAGAGAAAAGTCTAGATTAGTGTAATTGAGATAGGCAAGGAAAATATGTCCGTTTACATGAATCAATGCATATGAAGTCACGTACACCTACATAAATATTATTCTGCTAAACCTCTAGACAACAAAGTGTGATATATGTTATCCTTAAACAAGCTAAAAGTTAAAAGCAAGGCAGGTGATTTCATCACTGAGAGAAAAGTCTGGATTAGTGTAATTGAGATAGGCAAGGAAAATATGTTCGTTGTCATGAATCAATGCATATGAAGTCACGTAAACCTACATCAATATTATTCTGTGGACCTCTAAGTGTGATGATATTAAACTAAGCCATTAGTTTTACCCCCAAAGTTAAGAGAAAGATGGGTGTAATAGGCAGCTGCACAGCCTAGGGAAGATTGCTTGCTGTAGTGAACAAATCCATATAAACTCATGTAAGCTTCAATATTATTTTGTGTCATCTCTGGACAAGTGTGATTTTCATCTTTAAGCAAGGTCAGTATAAATCTTAAGAGAAAAAAGAGTGTAATTGACATTGCCCAATAATTGATGTGAACTGATGCGTATGAACTCCTGTAAGCTTCAATATTATTTTGTGTATTCTCTGTGATTTTCATCTTTAAGCAAGGTCAATATAAGTCTTAAGAGAAAGAAGAGTGAAATTGACATTGCCAAAAGAAATTAATATTTGATGTGAAACGATGCATATGAACTCCTGTAAACATCAATATTATTCTGTTTAACCTCTTAACAACAAAGTGTGATGTTATTCTTATGACAAAGACCAATAGTTTCATCACTGAGAGAAAGATGAGTGTAATTGAGATAGCCTTGGGGAGATTGCTTGCTGTAGTGGACCAGTGAACTCATGGAAACATCAATATTATTCTCAATAACCTCAGGGAAACATTGTAAATCATCTTTCTGTAAATCATCAATGTCTCGTGATCATTTCTCCGATGGAAGCAATGAAATAAAATCATTGGTCAAGAGTCGGACCAGCCAAATTTGAACGAGAACTCATTACAGTGGAGTCAGCTGTCGGCCTGCGTCAAAGTTTATGGCTAACACTCTAACCCTTTTCAAATGTATTGTTACTTCTTTGAGAGGCATTTAAGAAGTTTAAATGACAATAATGCAGAGGATATATGGATGACAACTCCTATGTTCATGTTTATGTATGCGCCGTTTTGACACAGATTCTTGTGTCGTTCTCAAGCACATTGCATACAATGAACAAAGAAGTTGCAGTATTGTTACTTGTTTCTTAGGGCCGAAAAGGGTTATTCATCCTTTTAAGTGGAGTGGATGTTATATGTAAGTTTCATTTCCAATGTTACTTATGCAGTGTCCGTAGACCTCAGGAAAAATCTTTAGTTATTTTCATGTAAATCATCAATAAATAGAAATCAAAGGGACATACAATCATTGCATGGTCAAACAAGCAACTAATAATTAAACAAGAACTCAATGCTGAGCCATTAGCTTTCAAATCAAAGGGACATACAATCATTGCATGGTCAAACAAGCAACTAATAATTAAACAAGAACTCAATGCTGAGCCATTAGCTTTTGAGGTGAGAGGGTTTAAGTGGAATGTCCTGAGTTAACTACAAGAAAATCAACTGCTCTATTGTATTTGATATAAATTGTTGGAGTTACATTTAGAATAAGACTAATTGCTAAGCAGTATGACTGGAGGGATGAAAGATTGATATGGATGTGATATTGCAGTGTTAATATTTCATGACACTGTAATCAAACATGCAAGTTCTACAAAAAAAATTAACCTGACTGTCGTGGCAATAACCACTTTTATTACCTGCGAGGGCAGTCATATCGAGGTTCATATTTTTCATATGTTGCCCTAGGGCAAAATATCACTTTTTCATTGTGACGTCACGTTATAAACAATACTTTGACGTCATGGTTCACCTATGACGTCACAATCTATACGGGCTGGCGGCGGGTAGTCTGCCTATGCAGAGAAGTAGGGTTTGAGTATTTTCTTCAATTTTGGGACTTCGGTAATAAACAGAATATTAAATTCGTGCCCATGACATACTATGTTTACGACACTCGTGCCTAAATATCAGTATATCCCTCGCTCTCGCTCGGGAAATACAAATATTAAGCCACTCGTGTCGTAAAAATAGTATGTCATAGACACTCATATAATCCTCTCATAATATCCTCTCTTTATTATGTCATGCTCATGTAACTGTATTAAACAATTGCTGGAATAAAAAAAATTTAAAAAGTTTTACAATTTGAATTGAAGAGAATATCATGTACAAATGAAGCGTAATATAATTAACATAAGGAGTTTATGAATCATTTAATATGAATCAATGTTTGTATCAGAATTAGAGAATTGAATGCTGAAAAATAAAAATGTCTTAAGAATAATACTTTTAGATTTGGTTTAAGATCTGAATAGAATATGAAAATCTTTGTGTATTTTAATGAAAAGGCATTGCTTTTTATTTTATTTTAATTTTATGGACTGTCGCTTAAAGATATCCCTTTATGTTGTTTACATTGCTAGCAAATAAACCTCTTTAGCTATTTGCATAAGAAGTTATTACAATCATGCAAAGCTGTTTTCTATTTGATATTTAGATTGGAAAATGTTGTCAATTGCTAAATGGCAATAATTGCACATGTTTCTACTTTGTGTGTGTTGAAGCAAGGCATAATACATTGACAATGACAATAATAATCCTTTTGAAGGATAATGCAGTTAATATAAAGTGTTGCTGATTAAAACTCATTTCTTATTCATTGCAAATAATTAATATGACATGAATTGAAATAAGTTATTAAAATTGATTTGAGGTAATTATTTGATTTTCAAGAGAAATATGAATTTTCTAAAAATTGCATAAATGTTATATATGAGAAAGCTTATAATTATCCTTATTCTGATTGTGTATCATCACAAGCTAAAAAGATGTCATAATTAAGTTGCCAAAATAAATCTGATCGCTTACATCAGAACCATTTATTGATAAAAAAGAAAACCATGAGTTTCATGATCCTTTTTAATTCTATTGGTTTATGATGAGAAATGAAATGATCCTGAAAACACTACTTTATCTTTTGTTAATAGAGTAAATTTTAGAATTTAATGGTAAGAAAGGTATATAGAAACAAATAAATGAGGGAATTTTTATTCTTGACATTTTATCAGTGTGTCTTTGACACAATACATATTTTTCATGACTTATAAATTCGAAAATATCAAAATTTTTGTCAAGTACAATGTATAGTTGACTACTACTAAAATGTAAATGTAATAGATTTAATGAGAGAAACTAGAAAGTTGATATTTAAATCCAAATGATTTATAAAGTTATTTTATCAACATCACTGCAAAAAGGACAGACAAAAATATCCCTATGACAGAATTGACTCTGTTTTGCCAATAATTAAGGCATTTCCTATTTACTTCTATAAAAGAAAATCCTTTGAAAAAATGTTACAAAACCTTTGCCAAAACAAGAATTTTACCAATTTTCTTGCAATGTATCCGCTAGTACCTCAGACCATCTCTGCTACTTGAATGGTTTCAGAAGCCTATCCGTAGAGTGATGATATGCCTAGATGGTTGATGTTTACAAGTCAGTCATGGATAGGAGCTCCTTACATCCAGGAGAATTACAACTATGTGTTGACATAGAGAAATCAAACAGGGGATATCAGGATATATATCAAGCGAATGAGATGTGAAGATATTAGTGCTGAATTGAAATGAAGATCATTGTTTGCTTGTTATCAATCTACAATATATCTTCAACATGAATTAATGTTCAGGATTTTAGTTCAGTCTATGATTTATTTGTCTTGTGACTGGTTCAGTGACTGTAAAGATGCTTTCATATATCCATAGTTATTTTTGTCCAGTTTACCGTATTTTCTCTGACTAGCGCCAGGTCTCCAGTAAGCGCCGGGCCTCTTATAAGCGCCGGGTCTCCAATAAGCGCCGGGCCTCTTATAAGTGTCGGGTCTCCAATAAGCTCCAGGTCCTAACCATTGAATTAATGTCCCTTAATAAACATTTTACAGATATTCGTTGTAAAAGACGGCTTAAAACAAACTTCAATTTCGATGAAAGCGCTGGACCTCCAATAAGCATTGGGCCTCTAATAAGAAAATAATATTAGAGAAAATTACGGTACTTGTAGGTTATTGAAAAACTTGGAAAGATCATGGCCAATGCTTGATTAATGTTTATTAACAAAACATATTTCCTGTAAATTGTTTTAAGGATGGATTTGCACAATTTCAGTTGGCATCAAAAATGGTTTCTGGAAAAAAAAAAAAAAAAAAATGGTTTCTGGTCAGAAAAGAATAATTAATGATCCAATAGCATTGCTTGACAACAGTTTTGAACTTATCTCTCGTTATTGTAGATTTTATTCAGAGTTTTCTCATGGTAAGCAAAGACTTAATCTTGATCAAGGAGTATCCCTCTAAGCTATTTCAACAGTTCTTTAATGGGAAAAGCCTTAAATGGATTGCCTAAGCATTGCCAGACCCATCTATTCAGATTAGAAAACAGAGATGTATCGTACCTTTTGTTTGAAACGTCAACTCAATCACATTAGCTAATGATTTGTCATTTAAGATTTAGCCATTGATGCTTTAAACATACCGACTTGTTAAAAAATGTGTCTTTGAGCAAATAAGTTCAAAACAAATTTTGATTATATACCTTTCAATGTGGAAAAAATGTCTCGAAAAGGTCAGATAGGATCTATTAGGTTTTCTACTTACAAATAAGTTTTAAGATGGCCAAACGAGAGTATCGCATTATCAAGTGACAGCTGTCTAATGTAATAGAGACTTTTATCCTTTTATCTTACTTATCAGGAAGTTTTCTTGACAATATCGTTTTTAGGTTCAGTGTGTTGCTTTAAAGGGGAAGTGGCATATTTTTTTTAGGAGTAATTGCTTCAATTTTGGCCTATAGATAATAGTTTGTGCCAAATGTATCGGCGTCAGAGGTCAAACATCTCATAACTCAACCCTATTATTGGTAGTTGAAGAATGAATTATTGATTTGGAGCTCAAACTACTTCTTGCTGCCATTATAGTGTGGACAACTTTAAATCATTTTTCAGAGGGCATTGAATTGTTGTATCTTTAGTAAATCTTGAACACATGTTAACATTGTTAAAAACAAGTTACCTCGCATTTGATAACATTTCTTATTCATTTGTGAGATATTTCCATTTACTTGAGATAAATGTGCTACTGACTCTTTAAGATGCAAGATCATGGTATTGTGAGCAGATATATAAATTGCCTTTAGTAAACTTTGCAGAAGTCACATCTGTTTAGAAAATCATTTTCATCTCATTATCTTCTCTCATTAATGATTATAACTAAGAACTTGAAAGGAAAACACTCTCACCATTCAATACAACAAAATGTAATGCACCTTTCAGCCAATTCTGCTGTTGAAATTTAAGAGAGTATAAAAGAATGGGTTCATATTCCTCGAAAAAAGGAACACCTCTTAAAAAGGACATCATATTGTTTAATTAATAAGTTGCTTGCTGTCAGGGCTTGGAGTGTTTGTGAACTTTTATCTTGTAGTTGC